>JAGKTI010002890.1:44728-60703 GCA_018397915.1 Birgus latro
CACCTCCACATTGCAAAACCTTCCATATTGCCCGATTCCTTCCAGTTTCCAGTGACATGCAAGATAAAGTGTATTTCCTTCCCCTCTCTCCATCCTTCTCTACTTCTGCTTCTCTCCCCTTTTCATTCCCTTATTCCTTCCCTTCTTCCCTCCTCCCTCTCTCCTTCCCTTCTTCTCCTCACACCTCCACATCCCAGGGCATCCAAAATTATCGTATTCCTTCCAGGCAAGGCGACATACAAGAAGAATTTTAATATCGTCTCTCCCTTCCTTTCTTCCTTACCTCCCTTCTCCTCTCTCTCTCTCTCTCTCTCTCTCTCTCTCTCTCTCTCTCTTTCACGCCCTCCTCCTCTCACCTTCACATTCCAGACCATCCCAGTCTGACCCATTCCTTCAAGACCAACATGGCAGACAAGACGATTTATTGTATTCCATTCGCGTCTTTTATTCTTCCTCTCTTCCTCTTCCTTCTTTCCCTTCTTTCTCCCCTCTCCCTCCCTCCTTCCTTTCCTCCTTCTCCTTAACCCTCCATATTCCAGTCCCTCCCAGATTACCCCAATCCTTCCAGACCACCGTGACTAGCAAGACGTAGTTTAATATTCAACCTCTTCCTCCCTTCTCTTCATTCTCTCCTTCTTCCCTCCCTCTCTCCTTCCCTCTTCCTCACACCTCCACATTCATGACTCTCTCAAATTACCCCAATCCACTGCAAGTCGCTTTCTATCATTCCTCCTCCCTTCCCATCTTTTCTCTCTCTTCTCTCCTTCACTCTCTCTCTCTCTCTTTTCCCTCCTGCACTCTCTCTCCTTCTCTTCCCTTCTTCTTTCTCCTTCCTCCTCCTCACACCTCCACATTCCAGGGCCTCCCAGATTGCCCCATTCCTTGCCGGGCGGAGTGACATGCAAGACGGGCTTTAATATCGCCAGGGAGCGCCGTTGTCTCCCGCTGCCTGACTCTAAACAATGCGCGAATCTCCAAACTGAATTTTGGCACGAGTTTTCCTGGAAGAGAAGGGGAGCATATTCTCTAGGCTCGCTTTTCCAGTTATATTAGAATACTGACGGAAATTGAGGATTCTGGATATATTCAAATCGGCCTTGAGCTGCGCCTTTGAAATGAATGATGCTTAGCTTACCCTATACTTGACGGGTTTTCCTGTAAAAATGATGTTTTCATTTATCATATATTAAAATACTGAGGAATTAAAAGCTGTTCTGATTCATGAGTTCTCCCTCGAGTTGTCTTTACATTAACTTTATGGCTGGGAATATAATGAAAATATTCTAAATTTCAGGAAGGGTTTTCCTGGAAGAAGGGAGAGCATATTCACTAGTTTCGTTTCTCCAGTTATATTAGAATACAGATAGAAAGTAAAAAGGTTCTTGATATATGCGGATCTAAATATATAATTCTCAGAGTATCGTATAATATAATGAAAATAATAATAATAATAATAATAATAATAAAAATAATAATAATAATTTCAGGGATGGGTTTTCCTGGAAGAGAAGAGGACCACATTCAGTAACCTCGCTTTCCAGTTAAATTATAGAATACTGAAGAAAATTAAAAATTACTCTTGATATATGCAGATCTGCCTTGACATATGCCTTTGAAATATATGATACTTCGTCTATAATGGCTTTTCTGAGAGAGAGAGAGAGAGAGAGAGAGAGAGAGAGAGAGAGAAGATAAGTGAGAGAGAANTAAAAATAACTCTTGATATATGCAGATCTGCTATGACATATGCCTTTGAAATATATGATACTTCGTCTATAATGGCTTTTCTGAGAGAGAGAGAGAGAGAGAGAGAGAGAGTCAAGGTCTTAGTCCTGGTTTTCCATTTAATATATATAAGAATGCTATACAAGCAAAAATTTCTGCTGAATCTTCTGGCAATATACAAAATGATATCTAAATTTATGGATGGGTTGTCCTATACAGGCGAATATTAAATTTGTATATAAACTTGTGGCCGTATAAATTTAAAGGTGAATATTAATTTTGTATATAAACTTGTGGCCGTATAAATTTAAAGGTGAATATTAATTTTGTATATAAACTGGAGGCCGTATAAATTTAAAGGTGAACATTAATTTTGCATATAAACTGGAAGCCGTATAAATTTAAAGGTGAACATTAATTTTGCATATAAACTGGAGGCCGTATAAATTTAAAGGTGAATACTGAAAGTCAAACAAATTTACAGGTTAATATTAATTTTGTATGTATACTGGAAGCCATATAAATTTAGAGATAAGTATCCTAGAAGAGAGGAGCCATATTCCATTATCTAACTTTTCTGGTTATACGAGAAAACTGAGAGGGATTAGAATGATCCTTTATATATGCAGACTTTCCTTGAGATATATGAAGCTTAAACTAGCGTATACTGGTGACAATAAATCAAGGGACGTGTTTTCTTAGTATAGTGAAGTTATTGCTATTATTATTATTATTATTTTTATTATTATTAGTATCATTATTATCATTATTATTATTATTACTGTATTATCATTAATTCTGTCGTGCTTTCGTCAGCTATGATGCATTAGGAACTGAAAAGAATTAAACACAGTTTGCGATATATGTCAAATTCCTGGAGTTGTAACTTTGTATTAACGAAAAAAAAAAATTGCAGTGATAAGGAGGATTTCTCTTGAAGAAAGCGGGGCATATATTTTGAGCAGCAATGTTTAAAAGGGTGGGCCATGTTCTCAAGTACCACATTTCCAGTGAAGGTATATTCTTTACTCTGAAGAAAACAAGAAGTGATTCCAAATTTCTGTCATCTTCTTGTACCATTATAATTTTCTTCACTTTTAACTCGATTACGTATTTTTTTTCATTTTACTCAAGCTATCACCGTTAACTTTATTCAACTTTGGGAGGGATCTATAGATGAGAAATAGTTAATGGAGGCTATATCTAACCTCTGTAGTTTGAACATTTTCCTCTGAACTGAATATCATCTGGACACACACACACACACACACACGTAGGAAAAGGGATAAAAGTGATCCCTGATTTAAGTGACCTTCCGTACGCTGTACCTTTACAATAATTTTCCACTCAGACTATAAAAGGAAAAGTATAAAATCAGGACTGGGTTTTCCTTGGGGGGGGTACACATTTTCCCTCCTGCTTTTTAGTTATGATATACTTGGGAAAATATAAAAAATTCTTGACACTGTTTATGCATATCACGTTGCAGCTGTAGCTTCAAATTAATATGGTACGTAGGCTAATATGAAAACACTCTTATATTTGGGATGAGTTTTCTGTGTAGTTATTCTTGTTATGATATATTAATAACTGGGTAGAATTAAACATTATTCCTGATCTGCGTGAACTTCCACGATTTAGGTCTTACAAAATCTAAAATACTGAGGAATCTAATAATTAGGGTGAGTTATCCTGGAAGGCGTGGTGTTCTATTCATTTTCTCTTATTTCCTGGTGCAACAAGTTTGAGTGACTATGGTAAGAAAATAATAAGATTCTTGATATAAGCAATTCTTTCTAGAGCTAAACCTTTAAAATATATGATGCTTACGCCAACACATACTACAGACATCGCGCACTTCGTGACGGGTTTTCCAGGAAGGGTGGCCATGTTCTCTTGTCTTGATTTTGTAGGCATGATGTATTTGGAACTGGTCACAATTAAAAGTAGCTGATGATTTAAGTCTTCCACCTATCTGTTAGTAATTTTGTCCTTAGACAATATTCGAAAACAATATAAAATTTGAGGTAAGGTTTCCCGAAAGTTGGGGAAGCCTTATTCTTCGCCTCATTCTTCTAGTCGTGGTATGTTAGGAACTAGTTAGAATTAAAAGTGATCCCATTTTTACGCTATGATACTTAAGATGCATCATTATAATAATTCTTTGCCTAGAAAATATAAAGAATGGCAATGCATTTACTTGCGGTTACTGATGTTCACCAGCAGCCTTTCGTAAGTCAAACGGCGTGCCACACTTACGATACATTACAATATAAGAGAGAATAAGGCAGGTACAATTTCGTAACACTGCTGCAGAACTGAACCCCTACAAGTGATGATGATTTATGACATGGTAATAGATGATTTAGAAATTTCTGCGAGACGATGAAATTACAAATGAATATGTAGAATATATCAGTGATGCTTTATAACTCCTGGTACAGCAACAAAATTATTACATCCAGAAAGAAAGCAGTCATTTTCACCTCAAACCCAGGCTCTGCAATCAAGGCCCCTACAAGCAACCTTTCAATACCGTAATCATCTTTCTTATTTTTTATTTTCCAGACAATTATATTAAGCTCAGGGAAATATCATACAAGTGAAAAGTTAAAGAATGCTATACCTAACCCGACAAGTTCGGACAGTCTCTTCTAAACTCGGATGAGAAATTGCCTTAAAGGTGTGGCCTGGAAGCCGACACCTGCAAAAAGCGTGTGAATGGCAATGCAGAGGCTACACTGGGTTGTATGGCAGGTGTCTGGCTGGAGGAAGGGGTTCACAAGTAAGCTCCAGTCAAGGGATCAAAGTTTGTCAATATTGCACCATTCTGCTTCTCATTTTCCTTTCTCGGCTAGTTTTCTTAAGTTGAGAGTGACTGTATGTCTGTCGTCCTGCGAGATGCTTTCTATTATTATGAATTAGTGATGAAAGTGACAGACAAGCCCAAAATTATAAAGTAAGGGTAGGAGAAGATTAAAACTTATGTCTCTGAATGTCTCTTAAACATTCTTACAATTACGCTTAGTTCTTCCTCGTGTGCTCAGTGTTTTCCCACCCACTTCTAAATTCACTTCACTGCCTTTAACATCAGACCAAAAATTATAATCGGAATAACTAACTAAAATTATTTAAATGCCGACACTGCTTCGTTTCACATGAAGAAGTTTCACCTTTCAAAGCGAACTACTCAAGAGACTGTATTCTCGTCGGCTTCAGGGGTTTTCTAGCACCTCTTCCTTAGCGACTTATTCTACATATTATAAAGGAACGCTTAAGTGGTCAGGGCTTAACATGATTCTCTCTCTCTCTCTCTCTCTCTCTCTCTCTCTCTCTCTCTCTCTCTCTCTCTCTCTCTCTCTAAATTCATTCAGATTAGAGGCGACCACTCGTTGTAAAGAGTTAATATATAAAATTACAAGCCAACCTTTGGAGAGAAAAATACTGCTACATTATAAAACAAGCATACGTGTTTTCCTTATCAAAAGCTTAAGAACTGTAAAAAATGGGACAAGACGTGGGCTTACCGGCATATACTTTTTCCTTGCTCTTTTTTTTACTCACGGTATCATTAAATTAAAATTATTACTTTTTTTCAGAATACAGAGCTAAGGTTTGTTTTCCCCGTTAAATTTCGTTTTGATTACGCGAGCACGGATTTACGTGTATAAAAAATGGGATGATGGCTAAGGTATACACGCTGGCCTGTCATTACAGTACCAGCATATCGTACACATACAATATAACCCATAATACCGTACCATCATATATAACGCTATCATAAAAACAGCTCCTAAGTAAAAATTGTGCTTCACAGGGAGTTTCCATACCTATGCACTGTTGCTAAATATATAACAGTGCTAGCATATTATATATATATATAAAAAACTACTATCACACAGCACTACCATATAAAAAAGTACACAGATAAATAAAATTGGTGTTCCTCCGGGAGTTTCCATATTTATGCAGTGGTCCTATGTTTTAATACCAACCTATGCTATTTCCATGCCTATTTTCAGCCATGATATGCTTTAAGAGTTTCTGCATAATGTTGCTAAATTTTTCTCGTGACAGTTTTTTTATGCCCACCGTTCACTTAAATATCTCCTTTTCCTACCCACTGTTGTTTTACATCTTCTCATCTAACCAGCGTTATTTCAAATAGTGTTACTTAGTGTTACTTTAAATGTCTCCTTATCCACTCAGTGTTCCTTTATAAAACTTCTTTACCTACTCAGTGCTCCTTTATATGTTTCCTTACCAACTCAGTGATACCGTAAATGTTTCTTGCTGTGTTAAAATGCTTCTTGCTGTGTTACTTTAAATATTTCCTTAACTGTCTACTGTCCCTTTGAATGTTTATTCTCAATGGTACTTAAAAATTAAATGTTTCCTTATCAATCTAGCATTCCTTTAAACATCTTCTTATCCAGCGACCCTTTAAATTTATCCTTTTCTGTCCACCCTTACTTTAAATGTTCCTACATAATGTTCCTTTAAATGTCTCGTTATCTGTCCAGTGTTAACGTAAATGTCTCAAAATCAATCCAGTATATTTTTTATGTCCCCTTTAAATGTTCGTTCTGTCTGTCCAGTGATTTTAAATGTCCGCTTACCTGCCCAGTCACTATAAACGTGTTCCAGTGTTCCTCGTAATGAATCTTTACCTATCAGTGTTACTTTAAATGTCACCTTATCAACCTGCTGTTACTTTAGATACCCTGTTATGCATCCATTGTTACTTTAATTCTCTCCTTATCAACTCAGTACTGCTTAAAATGTCTCCTTATCTACTCAGTATTGCCTAAAATTTCTCCTTATCAACTTGGTATTACTTAAAATGCATCCTTATCAACTCAGTACTGCTTAGAATGTCTCCTTATCTACTGAGCACTGCTTTAAATGTCTCCTTATCTACCCAGCTTTCCTTAAAATATCGCCTTATATTCTCATCGACTATTACTTTAAATGTCTCCTTATCTACCCAGCGTTCCTCAAAATACCTCCTTATCTACACAGTGTTCCTTAAAATACCCCCTTATCTACGTATGTTCTTTAAATCTCCTTATCTGTTCAGTGTCACCTTCCCTAATTACTGTTCCTTAAAATGTGTCCACCCATTGTCACCTTAAATGTTTTCCTTCCTATATTCTTAGTTTGTCAGTTTCTCCTTGAAAGACGAGTTCCTTACATACTCATAATCTGTGGTGTTATTTTCTTATTTTTCCCATCAATTTGACCTCAAAACCTTATTATTTTCCTCATATGCTCAGGGCTGCTTTTAATTTCCTTATGTATTTATAGTTGCTTTTATTTCCTTTCCTTTTCTATAGTGCTCTTCTGGTTCTCTGATTTTTTTTCTTATATACCCTGTCCTACCCTTATCATTTTTATATATATTTAACCAATGCTTTTCATAACTGCTTCGATTTATCTCGCATCTACTCAATTCTGAAATTAATTGTTTTAGTTTGTCTACGGAAGTTTTTACATTTTTTGCTAAATTTTTAGGTTTTAATGTATTTTTCCCTATCTTGAATTTTTATAATATGTATAAGGCACAATCTCAACCGTGAATTAGTATATTTCCATTTCGATTTTCTTTCTTTCTGCATTTTCACCTATCTAATTTTTTTCCCCTCTATTTTAACTTCTAAGTTTTATTTCTTTGGCTCGTTCAAATTTACAGGATTTCACTCCAAATACGTCCTTACTCGCATAATTCACAGGGGCCTCCAGTAATTCCCTCTACTCTTATGTGCTGAATAATGAAATATGATGCCCCGTACTTCTTAGGGTTATCAATTGCCAGTGACATCCTGCCGCTCTGCCATATATCTGTGTTACGGAGGACATCATAATTCTGTTCCGCCTCCTGCTTTATCGTATGGACAGTGCAAAGACCCGCTGAGAACTGATGGACGACAGAAAATTTTTATGATTCTAGGCCTCGACGTTCATGGCAAACAACGACACATCAGGGTCCTTCAGAATGAGTACAAATAAAAAGCAGGATTCTATGTTTTCCTTCGAACACGAAACAATTTCAACAACCACATATAAATGCTTAGATACCTCCAAGGTTCTAAATTCATAACTGCCTATTATCATATAAAGGAAGCAAGGATAAAATTAAATAAAACAAACATGTCTGTGGAATTATTAAGATCCTGATCCTGAGTAGAGCTAAAATGCAGGACTAAGCTTTCCTCTGTAATGAAACCACAGTAACGAATCGCTTATGTCTGATGATTTTAGACTTCTGTAGTTATGGCAAAAAATTACTGACTTTGGCCGACCCAATCATCATAGTGTTTGAGGTTGAGCAGAAGGGAAAAAAGCAAACTTCTAAGCTGACAAATGTACATGAAACGACTGTAAAGAATTATAATGGACGACAGAGAAACCTTTGCTGATTTTATACTTCTACACACACATGACAAAGAAATGCTAGTTTGGACTAATATATGCTTGTCCTTAAATGTAGGTTCTTCCACTGTATATATCTAGCTGTCATCATCCAAGTCATTTTTCTTAATTCTCTGAGAATGACGAAAATCTTAATTATATTCTTGCTACTGTCAAATGATCTTAATTCCTACTAAGATTGGTCTCTCGTCGTCTGACGCTTAAAATGAAGTCTCCAAAAAGCTTCTTACAAAAACTTAGCTCTTCTGTTCTTGCTACCTCAAGACGATTTCATTTTTCTTAGGTGTAGTCTTCTCATCATCTAAGGGTTAAGCCTAATTGGTACTGTACATCTGTGTTTTACTTCTTATTCAATCACCATCACCACCACCACAACCATGACCTTTCTTCCTACTCAAATTATCGTAACATGACCATCATCATCACCATCATCCTGACTTTTCCTCCCACCCAAGGATCCAGATAAAAGGTATGACAAATACGACTGTGAGAGTACTATCAGCAACATGCCAAGCGAAATGCGCAACACAAAGATTCTCACACCATTCAAGCGTACAAACTAAATTTGCGCTGTGTGAATGCAATACTTAGACTTATGGCCCTTTCTGTATGTGGGTATAACAACATCTGAGTATAGCAACACGTGGGCATAACAGGACCTACGAACCTTAGTGTATGCTGGCACAACTCGACCAATGGTGCTTTTCAATAAAAGAGTGACTGACAGCTCTGGGACCAAATCGAAACAGGATTTTACCGAAAGTCTTTGTATTAATTATTAAACGTTTCTTCTTCTTCTTCTTCTTCTATTTCCTCTTCTTCTTTTAATATTAACCCTGATCTGACTGCGAAGTGTTTGCTAACAGTATGAGTGAAGACAAGTGTATAAAAAAAAATCTAATACGTGGTTTAGGCTTTGGAAAGATTATAAAGATGACTTCAAGTAAACTATTTTTTTTTTTTTTTTTAGAATGAATGGCTTTTACGCCAGTCTATGTGAAGTGCATCTATGATGAAAAACAAAAAAATATTTATTTGTGTGTAGCTGGTTATGCCTGTGAGATGAAATCAGGATTCTGAAGATTTGACTGATGTGTGAATGACTGTGAACCATTTTACTGGGTATGCCCATGATAGTTCTCTTAGTTATATGATTTCTTTAGTACTGAATCCTACATTACCCCATCTATTACGGTTGGGGTTGGGGTTTCGATGATGATACGAATGTTCAACCCTGGATGAGCACGGGATGATGCGTCTGGCAAGGGATAGATATGTTGTAGCAAAAAAATCCATGCTGCTCAAGATATCAGTGTGACCAAGACCCAACTACTCCTTACACATATTACCAGCTTCACCCTCTGAGTTAGCAAGAGCCGAAGCGATCATGCAAGGCCCTCCCCTGGTAAAATTCTTAAGGTGGAGACAGGATGCTCCCACTGCAGTCTTAGGCCAGCGTTCTCGTCGGTTATGCACGCTCCCTAACACCTCTTCCTTGGCGATTTATTTTACTTAGTACACCTTGCTATCCTATTCTATATTATTTAAATCATTTTAATATTATCACACTCTTTATAAATAACGTACAAAATTATATTAACCGGCCTTATCCAAAAATCAATGGCTGAGGAAGAGGTGCTCAGGAGCCTCCTTATGCGACAAGAACACGGGTTTTAGTTACTTTTGCCAGCAAGTGTATTTTCTACTAATTTCGTGCTGCCTTCAGACGATTTTATTCACCTTAGAAGAGAAGAGTGTTAGAGGTGGCCTTCAGTAACCCTTGCTATAAAGGAGGGTTTTCCTCAGCTGCAAAATACCGCACAAAGGTAGGGAAAAAAATCATTTCTGTATAATTATTAAGATCAGATCACAGATAAGGAGAATTTTCAGCGAAGTCTCTCCTACCTAAGTATCAAAGGCTACTTTTTTTTTTATTACACTCAGCATCTTACGGCCCTTCAGCCCGAGAACCTAGTAGTTATCTTTATTCTTGCTACCTCCAGACGATCGTATTAAACTTCGGATATCATACTGAAGGAATTAAAAACTTCCCCAACCGAATTAACTTTTCCGAAATGTAAGTTTTCGCTCCCCAATCAACGCAGTTTCCTGATTTCTCAAGAACTGAAAGCAAGTACACCTCTAATTCCCACCTGTCAAGCCACAATATTTCTCTGTTTCTGAACACTCTATGAAAACGAGCAAAAAACTGAAAAAAAATCTCATAACGACCTCATCAATGTAATTTTTCCCTATTTTTGAGGACTGGAAGCAAACACCGCCAATAATTCTAATTTCCTAACCTATGCAATTTTTCGATTTCTGAAACAGGCCTGATTTTCCGATTTTGAAAAATCTAAAATTGTAACGCCCCCCACTCTCAACCTACGCAATTTCCCAATTTCTGATCACCGCAAGCAAAAAAGCACGCAAGCAAGCTGTCGGGTACAGGACAAGCAAGCGATCCGGAGTCGGGGTGTCGGGATAAGCAAGCGATCGGGAGTCGGGGTGTCGGGATAAACAAGCGACTGAGTCGAGGTATCGGAATAAGCAAGCGATCGAGAGTCGGGGTGTCTGGATAAACGGGCGATCCGGAGTCGAAGTGTCCAGATAAGCAAGCGATCGGAACTCTGAGTGTCGGGAAAAGCAAGTGGTCGGGAGTCGGGGTGTCAGGATAAGCAAGCGATCGGGAGCCGGGTTAAGACGCGAGCGGGTGTCCGGAGTCGGGGTAAGCTGGACTAGCGGCTCCGAAAACGCCACCTGCCTGCCTGCCTTGGCCCGCCGAGCATCGCGTTCCCGGTCGTCGCGTTTCTTGGGGGTGTAACGCCTTTTGTGAGATCACTTATTTATTTTCTTATTTATGCCTTCTGTATCCAGACGATTTTTTTGTCAATTATGGAATGACCTCTCGTGCTCAAGGGGTTAATTATGTACGCATCTAACACCTCCAGCATGAAATATAGACTGAAACAGTTAAAAGTAAAATAAAAAAGAAAGAGGATATAGTAGTGCAAGACTTCACATGTTTTCTTGCACCTCTTCCTCATCTGTTAATTTATGTACGTATTCTCAGGCACAGAAACCATGTCTACACTGCGATGATAATTACGTCATACAGGAGAATACTGAGCTGTAACACGCAAAGTAAAAAACTGGGAAGAGGTTCTAGTAAGCCTGCCAAGACATCTTTTTCAAAGAAAGCTCCTTATACCACCTCCTCCTTAACACGGGCAACCCTAGGATTACTGGTGGTAGCAAGAGCAATAATGAGAAAAAAAATATATGTTATCGGACTGCAAAGAGTCGACGGATTTTCTTCAGGCTTACACCGGACGATTTTACTCAGCTAAGAGACTTCCAAACAGCTAACCGATTAATCTGTTTCAAACTCCTAAACCTCTTCAGCATGGCAACGTGCAGTTGCGGACGGTAATATCGATCCACTTCTTAGTCGAATAACACTGAAACTCCTACACAGTATCCTGAGATGCTTGTTGGCCTCCGCACATCGCATCACTGTTTCGAAAGTCACTGTTTACTGCCTCGTTTATCGTAATGAGGTGGATCGATATTAATGTCCCCAACTGTAAATTTCATTTTAATCAGGACACCACCAGACAATTTAATTCAGCTTAGTGGAGAGGTCTTGCAGGAAAAGTGAAAATGAAGGCTACCGGTATATCTAACTTCTCTGTGGTTTTTAGAGTCAATTTAAGATTAAAAATATCGCCTGGAAATTACAAGACTAATAAACACGTCACCGGATTGAAGCGTTTAATCCCTTCACCACGATGACGATTTACATTACTCCTGCTGCTTCCAGACAACTATGTTCAATTTAGGAAAGTGTTCTCGTGTTAAAGGGTTAATGAAGGCTACATATGACTCAAGCATTTGGAAAAGTATCCCTCAACCTTAATAAAATCGCTCAGAGGTAACAACAATAGGCATATTTTTGGATGAGTCGCTTAAGATCCTGCCAAAATACTTCCCCTGTTACTTGAGGATCGTATTCATCATGATCTCGACCAATTTCTACATTAATTAAAGTCTCTACATCTGCGAATTACGTTTTGTCGATGTTTTCAGGGTAATATTAACTGTAGTATGACTGTGACGTGTTTGGTGCCTGTACTAGTGACGTCATAAATGTAAACAAATGATCTTAAACAGAACAAAATCATGCGAGTTTATGAATACGACCCTGGGACGGTATTTATAAGCTCCCCTAGGCATAAGTTGTGTATAAGGTTGCTTGTTCGTCTGTCCTCACTCACCAAGCAATCGAATGTTACGCAATCTAACAAGAGTGAATATTTAAGTGAAAAGAATAAAACCATATAAAGCGATCTAAGATATTAATCAACTAGTACGTGGAGTAATTTATTCATTTAATTGGTTAGGACCCTTTATAAATACAGCTTCTCGTCCCCGCTGGTCTGTCCTCCGCTCGCCGACACCCAGGGAGACAGTGTCAGAGAGTGAGATAGAGAGAAGCGACCGCCATTTCACCGTCTCTCCTTACTACCTTCCTGTCCTTCGCCCTTCCTTCCTTCCTTGCCTTCGCCCTACCTTCCTTGCCTTCGCCCTTCCTTTCTTTCTTACTTCCTTCATTCCTTCCTTCGGCATCTTATATTTGGATCTTTTTGTTATTCCTTCCCGATGATAATTCCATTTTTTGTTTCACTCCCCTTACCAGCAGACGATTTGATTTAGCTCTTCACTTGTACTGCCATTAACCTCTTCATTACGATGTCCACTTTTAGATTACTCACGCTACAGTCCCTTCACTAATTTATCTTTTTTTATTTATTTATTTCTAGACGCATTTTTTCCCCCATACTTAGATGCCACTTTTTTTTTCGGGACTAGGGGATTGGTTGTAAGAATATCTGAGGTCTTCCCTATGCTGAATTAAATAGTCTCTTGGCAGCAGGATTGGACTGAAAAAATAAATAAATAAGCGTACTAAAGCAGCTACCCAGTTCCCATGCGAGGCCTTCCCTAAATTGAACAAAATCGACGGGTGGTAGCGAGAATGACACAATGCTGCGGCGTCGTCACGTGAACGGGTAAAGGGAGACTGCATCCATCCCCTTCCTTCCCTACGACAAGAGGTCCTTCCATGAGCAGAATATATTGGACACTATGAGGGGCCTCCTCCATATTCGATAAAAATACCTTGGTGGAAGAAAGAATGATACAGGTTGGGGCATCCACGTATCTGAAGGGGGTTACTGCTCCCTACCACTTAACTGCAACAGGTCTTCCCCTAAGCAGAACTTGTAATAGTGGAGCGGCAGCAGGAATTTCAAAATCGTACAGAAAGGGTGAAAGGATCCGAACATGAAGGATGCGATGACGTGATGCTGAAGTATCTGTACTGTATAACTGTATCTATGCTGTGGAACTGTAACTGTACCGTGTAATTGTAACTATACTGAGTAACTGTAAATGTACTGTGTTACAATAAATAATAAACAATGATTATGATGGTCGTCGGTATTCTCGCTGGCTCAGCAGATTTCGTAACATCTCTTTTTTGTCATTTCATTTTGTCAAATCACCATCAATTCAGCAAGATGACTTTTTTATATATTAAATCCTTATTACCGCCAGAAGTTATTTACTCAAATTAGGAGGGACATCAGGAACTAGGGGAAACAGATATAACTATTTAACCTCTTCCCTACACAATGTTCTCTTAATCTGAATAAACAGGCCGGCGGTGGCATGAATAAAACAGAAAAAAAGTATGTCATCGCAGTGCAGGGAATAATACCCTCTTGTACAATACTGACACAAACTAAGTCAATACTAAATTTATGCTGGTAACGTGCATGACAATAAGTTGAAATACATAAATTATTCCACTTACGAAGAAATGTTACAAAGCATATTACAAAGCCTCCTTCAATATCACAAAAAGCAGCATCAATGTGTAATGTGAAAAAAAAAAAAAAAAACGCCTAGGAAGAGGTGCTACGACGCCTCCTATGCCAAAGAGAATTTAGCTCATTGAAAGCGTGGAGGTTGCAAGGCTTCCGGCGGTGCAGGAGGGAGCCATCTTTGCATTCCACGTCAAACTTGTGCATACCAACGTCGTCTGTGTGATATGATGGGACACACGTGCTTGTGGGCCCGTGCTTGCTTCCTCATGCATGTGTTACGTGGCTGTGACACAGACTGAGTGAGCTCCCCTTTTCCTTGCACCTGCTACATCTCCGCCTCGCCCCTCTCTCTCTCCCTGCCTGCCTGCCTCTATGCACCACGTGACGCTCCTGCATGCCTGGGTGTGTGTGTGTGCGTGTGTTTGTGTGTGTGTGTGTGCATGCGAGAGTGTGCATGCATACCTCCACGTGGCGCCCGGTGATTACGCCAGTGCATGAGTGTGCGCAATTTTATGTGCGTGAGCGCATATGCTACCACGAGCGATGTGTACGTGTGGTGGCCGCGGATTAGTACGTGCTTGCATGCGTGTGTCCGGGTGTATGAAGGTGGGTGTGTGTGTATTTCCCAGGATATGGAACCCGATGCAGGTGCAGAACTGAGCTGCATACCATCGCCCGCCCTCACTACGCCCCGACCTCTCTGCTAAATTAAAAATATAATGTGAGGGTAAAAAGGACAGTGAACCCCATCCAATATTACCTCATGGGTATCGTGCAAGTTAGATTATACAGCCGGGGACAAAAGTTCGTGTAATACTTCACCTCTTATGCTTCGAATTTTCCTCTGCTGGCTAATATGCCTAAGCTGGTAGAGGTAGGTTTCTCTGACTGCCGGTGATTCTCTAATATTGTGCTTCAGAGAGAACAGTGAAGGACATACCCTAAATGGGAAGCAGACGCAGTGGAACAGAATGCAGACTTTTTCCCCAGACTGTACATGTGCATTTGCAGTGACCCTGTGCATAATCTGAGCGACGGCCTGCGCACTTCATAATCTCTCAATACTCAAAGTCCTTCAGCCAATTTTTGCGCGTCCCGATTATGGTGATGTGCATTATTAAACGCTCTTCGTAATCAAAAGTTCGTTATTATTACGAGGACAAAAAAGCAAACTGTGAAAAAAAAAAATAGCAAGCGATCTCTCTCCTTTTTTTTTTCTTTTCAAGTTCGCTGCAGTGATTACTTTTTTTTTCGACGCTTATACTTTGCTTCTGGAAAAATGGAACTAAGAACTCTACTTCACAAATGTGCAATAAATCACACACGACCAATGAATCTTCCTTCCCACCCTCCTTGTTCATTTTCCACCAACCCCTTCAAGCTGATAACACATTTTTTCCTTCATTCTTGCTACACCTAACTCGAAGCTAATTTTACTCGGCTATGGAGAGGCTTTTCCTGCCTTTATTTCTTTCTCTTTCATTTTTTGACTGGAGATATGGTCTTTATTTACCCCTTCCCTGCAAGTGGTGTACCTGAAGCTGAATAAAATCGTCTGGAAATCGTGTGAATGCAAGGAAAAAATCGTCTGGAGATCGTAAGAATAAATCAACCAAACACGTCATCGGACAGAAGACTAATACTCCCCCTCCAACTCCCCTGCCCTCCACACACCCCACTCTCCCTCCCACCCCTTCCCCAACGCCCTGATAGCCAGCGATTTAATAATTACCCAATATTAGCCAAAGTTTACATCAGACCCACAAACCGACCTCATCAGCCGAGTTATTAATTCGATAATCAGGCCAACACCCCATTATTATAAGAACGGGCTAATTTACCAGGAACGCTGCATAAACCACGTTATTAACCATGCTGTGTGTGTGTGTGTGTGTGTGTGTGTGTGTGTGTGTGTGTGTGTGTGTTT
>JAGKTI010002891.1:2500-17396 GCA_018397915.1 Birgus latro
AGAGGGAGGATCGGTGGGGAAAGGGGGAAACGGGAGGGTGAGGGGGAGCAATAGGAGCGACGTGACTAACTGCTTGAGATATTCTTCGGTATGTGTAATTTGACGCTGCTGCTGGTGGTTAATTTCTTCAGTACGGTGACGACCTTTACATTATATTTTCACCTCAGCAAGACTATTGTATTCAACTTAGAAAATGTCCTTCTTGATGAGGGGATTAATGAAAGGTATAGCAAATTCACTCCAGTTGGAAAACTTTCAAGTCGTGGAAAGACGTATGAATACAATAAGAATGCTGTAAGAAAGACGTAATTGTAGTGAAGGGTGTTGGTGACAAAGACGTGATCCATAATAATTGCTTGAAATATTCTTCGATATGTGTAATTTGACACTGCTTCTGGTAGTCAATTACTTCACTACAGTGGCTTCCTTTTCTTATATTCCCACAGGTAAGTGTTTTTATTTAACTCAGGAAATGCCTCTCGTACTGAAAGGGTTTATGCAGGAGACGTCTAATCCCTCCTGTTAGGGAAGTTGCTCCCGGTCTGAATAAATCGTCTGTCACCTCTCGTCTTCTTTATGAGCTAGAAAGAAGAGAGTGGGAAATAAGACTGAGACGATGTAGATATAAATAACCAAAATCATTAACCACCTTGTTCGAGTAGCATAGATAAAGTGCACGAGAAATCATGGAGGTCGTATAGGAAGAAAGAAAGACTGCCCCAGCACTTCTTTAGAATCCTCAGGCTCCTATGACTCATTCCCAGCAAAATAAAATCGTCTAGCGTTAGCCGAAATAGAATACTTGGGTTTTCCATATCAATAGATGGCTAAACTGAAAAATATTAACAATCTCTCGCTCCCATACTCACTCAGCGGAATAACATCGTCTGGGGTTAGCAGGATCTGAATACTAGAACATTCTCGACCATAGGAAGGATATCGACCCTTCCTCCCATGACATACCACCCTCCATTAAAATACGGGCTACTTGTATATTTTGTATTTTCATCTTGTAAAATTTTCATCCGCGTTAGATGTCCTTTACAGATAACCATTTCTGCTCGGGTGTTACCATTACATACGAGTACATAATTCCAACGAGGCAGAGCAACATTACTGTCAAAAGAGTTATTGTAAATGTGTATTTCTTTATATTCCCAAGGTAATGATCAGTCAGTGATTGTTGTTTTTTCAAGTTCTTCTATCTGCGCTATTCCTGCTTTTAATTTATTTTATCATCATCCCCACCATTATTCCATGTGGTGGGGATATAGGAATCGCCCCTGTCCGTCCGTCTGTCCGTCTTTAAGTCCAGACCTGTATCTCGAAAACTACGGGGTGGATTGGCTTCATATCACACAGAAGGAAAGAGTGTGTGTCGTAACTGATGCCCGTATATGTAAAATTGCCATATTGTATGTACTTTACAAGCTATGACCATATACGGAGAAATCTGTCTTGTGTTATACTTTAGAAACTTCTTGATGGATTCTCTTCATATCTTACAGAAAGATAGAGTATAAGTCCTAGTTTATGTCGTTATATATGAAATTGCCACATTGTAAGTATTTTACGAGGCATTTCCATATAAGAAAACTAATCTGTAAATAGCTGTATATTGGAAAGTACCTATTGGATCATCTTCACTTCTTAAAAGAAAGTGTACGAGTCCTGGTTTATGCCCCTATATATGAAATTTCCATACATGGTAATGCATAACTATATTCTTTACCTAATGGTGGGGATACGTCTTTGCTAAAGGCTTGTTTATTATGCCTCCGTCCACCTAGGCGTTAAGTAGTATGTCTGTCTGTCCGTGGGTGCGTGCGTGTTCCCGCCCGTCCGTAACATTTCTGGGCGCTGAATCTCATGAACCCATCCACGGATTTCCACCAAACTTTTGTCAGTGATGTATGAGGAGATGTTGAACTGCTTAGATCAGATAGGCTACGGGGTCAAAGGTCAAGGTCATATGGGGTCGACTTAGTTTTTCTTGTGGGTTCAGTATCTCCTGAACCCTTGCCCGGAATTCGACCAAACTTTTGTCAGTGATACAGTATGACGAAATGATGAACTGTAGGTCAACAAGATCAAGGGGTCAAAGGGCAGGGTCATATGAGGCCAACTAAGTTTATCCCTGTGGACATGCATCAGTAACGCTGTTGTGGACACGATATCTCCTGAATCCATTGACTGATTTCCACCTAACTTTTGTAAGCAATGCAGCATGAGGAGATGATGAATTGATTACGTCAGCTAAGTTAAGGGGTCAAAAGTCAAGGTCATGTGAGGTCGATTTAGTTTATCCTTGAGTGTGATATCTCCAGAACCCTTCGAAGGATTTTGACCAAACTTTTGTCAGTTATACAGTATGAAGGTACGATGAACTGATTAGGTCAGCAAGGTCAAGGTCAAGGTCATATGGGTGTGGGCGCGGTATCTTCTGAACCCCTCGACAGACTTCGACTAAACTTTTTTCAGTAATACAGTAAGAAGGGCCGATGAACTGATTATGTTAGAAAAGTCAAGGGGTCAAAAGTCAAGGTCATATGGGTTCGACTTAGTTTATCTCCAGTCTCATTTCAACCCACGATGAACACTGTCAGGGAGATTGCATGGCGAGTCCGTACGCATGGCCTGGCGGAGGCATATCAAGCCACGTTTTGCTTCCACAGCTTGGGGCCAGAGTTCTCGGCATTAGATTTTATTCAGTGAAGAAGAGCCATGACTGCGTTGTAGTAAATACCGCTTATCAATTCTTTCTGTAAGCTGATGCACAGTTTCTTGGTTATTTGTTTATGTACTTTTTTTTCGTGGGCGTGGGCGTGTGCATGCGTGTGCTTGAGTGCGTGCGTGTATGCGTGTGTGCGTGTATGTATGTGCTTGCGAATGTGCGTGTGCCTGCACAGCCGCACAGTATTAAGCAAAGTATTACCTTATTCTGGTGTAATACCGTGTCGGCTTACATTAAGCCACTTCTTTAGCATAATCTACAAAGCTCTTCCCTTCTTTCGCGCGCGCGCGCATGCATACACACACACACACACACACACACACACGCAATATTAGTATATACTTTTAAACTATCACCCTTGTAAATGATTTCTTTAGACACACCACCGACTCATAACGTTTGTCCTCTAACCATGACGTGTAACTTTATGACCATCCACTTCTGTACTTGCATTTCAGACACCCGCTGGTGCCTGATGGTCGGGATTCCAGCGGCCTGATAAGGAAATTGCTCTCCTGATGGCTACAACATACCACATCCTTCCAGTGAACAAGGATCCACTCACTTAGGCAGCATGAAAAAGAAGGGCGAAGCGGCCAAGGGTAAGTGCTCAGATATAGTTCATTCACTTCTGTTTGGCGGAGGTTTTCGTCCATTTGCAGCCTGTTTCCGCTCGCCCAGTGCCGGAATAAGACGATACTGTGACATTGCATCCGTTCCACAGCACTTTTTAGCACCATATTGTAGTGGTAATTTCTTGCTATCTGTTTCCCGTAGCTCAGTGGCAGAATAAGAATACAGACTCAATATTCGCTCCACAGCACTTCTTCGAGACTAACACCGTATTTTAGTGTTAATCTCTTGCTACCTATTTTCTGTAGCTCTCTAGTAGAATAAGACAGTATTATGACTACATTCATTCCACAGAACTTCTTCGTAACTAACAGCTTATTCTGCCGTTAATCTCTAGATCAACATGCCAGAAGAAATGTCAGTTTTACGTCTAGTTAAAGTGAACAGAGTATAATTAAAGTTAACTCCTTTACTGCGATGAAGTCTTTTTAAAGTTTGTTCTTACATCCCTACACGATTTTATTTGGAGCACTGAAGCCCTTTTATGTATAGGAGTTTTGTACCTGTAACTATCAGTCTGACAGGTCTACTACAAGGCTGATTTTTCTCAGAGAGAAGGGGGAGGGGGGAGGTGTCTGTAGTAGAAGTGATGTTTGCGAAAGTGGTATTGTAATGCCTATGCTCGAGTGACCTAGTCTGTAAATGCCATCGCTAGAACCGACAGGAAGCAAACCTATTCAGCCACATGAAAGGGCACGCTCCTAACACCCAACTCAATTATCCATAACGGTTTGGGTTCGTACCTTAGACTCGGGGCACACATATCGTGAGACGAGTGCTCTAATGATCGAGCTGAGGTATAGCTCCATGGAAGTTGCTAATGGCGGCTACATATTAATCTGACTTGTTGAAAATGTCGAGGATCAGCCAAGATTAAGCTGCACTACATTTCTAGAACAATAGGTGAAACACCAGGGTCACACTGCAAGGTCAACATAAACAGATCTGATCCGATTTATATCACACCCGATAGGAAACAGGGAGCAAGGCAAAAGAGAAGAAAGTCGATGCTGAGAGCAACTGGTCAACAGTCAAAGTCACCATGCAAAGTCAAAGTTCAGGCCGTGTGTGGCTGTGAGAACAAAATAATTTAAGATTTTTTAGGTGATCTGGACACAACTTCGTGAAGGAATTGAGAATCTGCCAAGGGAATGACCTATTTCTTAGCATAATAGGTCAAAGGTCAAGGTCACACCGTATACTCACCATAAACAGAATTTATCCCATTTATAAGAAACTTGAAGAACGAGTCCACGGTAAGCAGTGATGAAGGGATTTGAATTTTAAAACAAGCAGAGGTCAAGGTCACAAGGTAAGGTCAAAAGTCAAGATCACACGAGAAGAACAACTCAACTGAGATTTGATTCAGACCACACTCGGTGAAGTGGCTGATAGTAAGGGAAGGACGACAGGACTCGATTTTAAGAACAATTAGTCAAAGGCCAAGGTCACTGGATTAGTATCAAGTTCGAGCCGTGTGTGTGTGTGTGTGTGTGTGTGTGTGTGTGTGTGTGTGTGAGAGAGAGAGAGAGAGAGAGAGAGAGTGAGTGAGTTCGTGGGCGCGTGTGTAAAAAGTGTTTATGGTAATAACCAGACCTTGTAATAGGATCGAAGTTCTGCCAAGGGGTTGCCCTGTTGTGTTTAAGAATACTTGACCAAAAGTCAGTGTTACATGGAAAGATTTACAATTTTTGTTAAATTTAGATGAAACCTTGTGGAAGGATTCAGTGCGAGTGAAAGATGATGGGATTTTATTTTGAGATCTCTCCGTCAAAGGTAAAATCCACAACAGAAGATCAGATATTTAACCCTACAACTCAGAAGTTTGATTCGATTTGCATCGAACTTGGTGGAAGGACTGAAGCTCAACCGAGGATAAAGAGTTTCGATTATAAGAAAAATTAGTCAAAGGTCAAGGTCACAGAACAAGGTTAACTCCATTTTGATCCGATTTGAACCAAACTTGGTGGAATGACTGACGGCCTATCAAGAATGAAACAATTCAGTTACAAGAGCAACCGGTCGAAGGCCAAAAACGCAGTGCAAAGTCAAATGTTCTGCTTCTAGACCAGCTGTAGGGCGCAGGTGTTGCACTGAGTGATTTTTTTTGTTTTTTGTTTTTATAAAGACGGGTAAATTATTCTAAAATAACATCCAGTATACCGCTTGGCCCACTTTGTTGCAACATTCTTTTTACGTGTCCAGCTTTAAGCATAGGCTAAATAATCCCTTCCCTTAGGTTCGGCAATCCTTCTAGGTGCTACACACCATCACATGTCATCGCTTCGGGGCTAAAAGTCACTGTCTATATTAAGTACAGACTAGGGCTGGCTCATTTAGTACGATGTGATGGTATTAGCGGGGATGTTTTTCAAGATATGTCAGTGGATCCTTCAGAAGATTAGTGAAGAATGTTTAAAGAAAAGCAAGGCGTTGAGCCGGTCTTCCCTATAATGTCCAGATTTATAGATGAAAGCAATACTCAACCATATGGGTTCGGGGACGGAATTTTCACCTTGTTCTTGCTGCAGCCATAAAGCCACTTTTCAGCTTTACCGGTAGACACCATTCCAAAGTTAAATAAAATCTCCTGGAAGTATCAAAAATTAAAATGTCATCGAATTGACAGGATTCAAATAAAAGTTAAAAATGCTTACGCCCGGAAGGACCCTTATCAGCCAAAGGATTCTGAGCCTCGCAGGCGGATGTTTATAGAGTGTAGAACATAGAATAAGTAGCGCTTACGATAAGGATGAGAGGCTGGTATGAGGTAAAGCCTTGGTATGAAGGAATGGTGGGACTAATGGTTTGGACATGGATCACTGGACTTACTTTTTCAATGATTTTTTTTTTCAGTACACCATTAACACTTTCAGACCCTAATTGCTCAGTCATAGATTACTGAACGCGTCCGGCATTTAGAAGAGGACATTAAAGCTATCCCAACCTAAGATGGTGCATGATACCAGTATTAATACGCTCCAGATTTTGTGACTGATTCTACTGCAAGGTGAATAAAATTGTGTGGCGTTAAGTGGAATAGATTACTGGAGTTGTTCCGACTATTAGAGGGTTAATGCTATTTTGTTATAGTTTTCCATTTACAAAACCCTGATTTTTTACCTTTCCGGCTGTACTGTATTTCTGTAAATTTAATGAAGTCAGCGGTCGTACCCAAAATTATAATAAGAAGGTCTCTGTTCTCACCCAAACAATAAGCATCAAAACTTTAATATTACTGGAGTTCGGTCTTTTTTAAACCCCATAAAATCATTTAGTCTTCGTCAGAGTAAGATATTTGGTATGTAATTCCCAAACACAAGGCTGTGAATATGAGTAATATTGTCGTGTATCCAACAAAGGTTACCAGCTTTTCTCTTTGTGACACTTTTTCCATAACGATTTGTTTTCTTATTATTTTTTTATGTATATCTTTATATTTTTTTGTCATCCTTTATTGCTCAACAGTAGGGTAGGGGTAAAAGGCTAAGCTACTCAGTCCTGACATTTAGGCGAATGACCAGTCGCTCTGCCTCTGTGACATTGTGAGAAAAAAAATTCGACCATTACTGGGACTTAAATCCTTCTGGACCATATCTGCTTGGGTCACCTGAACCTGACAGACCACCAGACGTCCACTGATTGGCTATATGGTTACTACCAAAGGTATAAAGTGGTTTCCTGGGTTACAGGAAACTATTTGGCTTGTCACTCGGTGCAAAGTTGCCTAATGATACCAGTACGTCTAGGGGATGGTAGATGCTCTTAACTCTCGACACTAGTTGCATCAGTAGTGTACACTCGATCAGAAAACAAATTTTTCTTCTGCATATTTTGAAACCAAACGAAATGTATGGAAATAATCCTTCTCCAGTAAATCTATCTATCTGTATACGTTGGCTGCTTCCCCCAAGAAAAGGGAAGTAGCCGAGACAGGTCAACACACTACCAATTTACTCATGCACTCATACACATTCATTCGCATCTTAGCCTCAAAGGGTAGAAGGGACATATCCTCACTTCACCACACCGCACGAGGGTCAACTACGCAGTACAGTCAGTGACATCCGCAGCAGGGCCCGACAGCAAAGCTGGTTTACCCCTGCCCCATCATAATGGACCCATCCCCTTACCCGCACCTGACCTGATCAGCTGATCAGACAAAATGCGGGAGAATATCCCCTCAGGGCTGCGTCATCATTTATTCATTCACAGTTTCTCTCCATTCATTTCTATCACGCACAGCCACTCTTCCTTGCTCAACAGACAACCCTCTCGCATCCAACGCTCTCTTCACACTGTCCATCCATCCTATTCGTGGTCTTCCTCTCAGCCTTACACCTCTCACATCAGATCTTAGTTATCTTTTTCACCAATCGCTCATTATCCATTCTCTCCATATGCCCAAACCATCGCAACACCCTCTGCTCAACTCGATCAGCCATCTCCCGAACAATTCCAGTTCTCCTTCGCACTTCATCATTTCTCACTCGATCCATACGCGTCACTCCACACATACTCCTCAGACACCTCATCTCCATTACATTCAAACTTTTCCTCTCTGCTACACCCATATTCCATGTTTCAGCCCCATATAATGAAGTCGGTACCACAATACCCTCATACAGCCTTCTCTTTACATCCATTCTAAGTGAACGACATCTGAACTCTCTTTTCATTCCTCCAACCACCTTTCCAACTTCATTCATTCTAAACTTCACTTTTGCATCTATTCTTCCATCCACAGCAACATGTGACCCTACATACTTAAAACACTCTACCTCCTCAAGCAACTCACCATTCAAAACTATATTCATCCTCCTACCATCTACCAACCTCGTACACTTCATCACTTTACTCTTCTCATTTATTTTCAGTTTCCTTCTTTCACACACCCTTCGAAACACCTCTACCAACAGTCTCAATCTCTCCTCTGAATCAGCCACCAGTGCAATATCATCCGCAAACAGCAGCTGCTTCAGATTCCACTCTCTACCATCATTCACCAGACTCAGTCCTCCACCTGACACTTGCATTCACCTCCCTTACAACACCATCCATATAAATATTAAACAACCTAGGCTACATCACACATTCCTGCCGCAGCCCCACTCTCACGGGAAACCAGTCACTCACAGTATTACCCACTCTTACACACGCTCTACTATTTACGTAAAAACTTTTCACCCCTTTTAATAAACTGCCATCAAGCCCATACAGTCTTAAAACATTCCACAAAGCCTCCCTATCAGTTCTATCATATGCTTTCTCTAAATCCATGAACGCCCAGAACATCCTTACATTTCTCTAAATACTTTTCACACACCTGTCTCACAGCAAACACCTGATCCACACATCCCCTCCCTCTCCTAAAGCCACGCTGCTCATCACCAATCACTCCCTCTGTACCCTCTCTAACTCTCTTAATTAACACTCTACCATATACCTTACCTACAACACTCAACAGACTTATACCTCTAAAGCTAGTACATTCATACTTATCACCCTTACCTTTATACAGTGGGACCACACAAGCACTTTCCCAGTCAATTGGCACCATACCTTGCACAAAGCACACATTCAACAATCTTACTAACCAGTCAACAATAGTCGCTCCACCACCTTTCAGGCATTCCACAGCACATCCATCCATACCTGCAGCTTTCCCTGTTTTCATCTGCCTTACTGTCTCTTGCACTTCCTCCATCGTGATCAAAGATTCATTCAACTCTCCCAACACATCTATTCCTTGCACACTTCCATCTGCCAGTTTCAGCCTTCCTTTCCTCCTCTACATTTAACAATCTTCCAATAAATACCTATGGTTATATAAAGATAAAGGTGGGAGCATACTCCATGAGGCACTTAGCCGCGGTGATCATCTCCGTAGCATAGGCCTTTGAGCCTGTAGCGGGTTGTTCACCAATAAACCTGTGATACAAGCTACTGCATCATCTATGTCACCACAGTTACCTCCCCTGTGTGTTACCCTAGGTACTCATTTTACCTACCAACCCACAAAAAGGGTGAATGAACACCTGAGTCAAGTCACCTCAGCTGCCCGCACCAGGATTCGAACCCTGGCGCTAGCGGGCCGGCAGCATCGCAGTCAGCGATGCTAACCTCTCAGCCACCGCAAGGTTATAAATGGCTACTAAAATTATCAGTACGACAAGAAGAAAGAACATTATGCAACATACGAAGTAAACAGTTCAGGCAGAAATTTGCTCGCAGAGAAATGTGATAAGCAACAGTGCTCAATGTGAAACGTAGATCACCTGTGTAAAGACAGTTTTTTGATCGCACAGTATAATAGTCTGTTACTCTATACGCCAATTTTGATCGCACAGTATAATAGTCTGTTACTCTATACGCCATCACACGTCACGTTCTGGGTTTCATTACCCACTGTTCCTGTTGTGATACGTCTGAAGTAACTCGTTCATACTGATCTCATGATTTCATAGTTCGTCCACTGTAACCTTGTGGAAATTTTCATTCTGCAGCTTATTTGCCTTAGTTCAATGGCAGAATAAAACAATGTTACGGCTCTTCGTCCTTCAATAATGTTTTTTCGTGACTAGCATATATTTCAGTTTTAACCTCTTTTTACAGCACTGTAATCAAGATGAAACGATGGTAACAGTAGGCCATGTTCAAGCAGATAGACTTTAGTTTAGGCACTTTAATGATGTCGGTGGGGACTCATGGAAAAGAAATGAAAACTGCATCAGTCCTTTTAATCAAAGGACGTTATTTTAGTTAGTCTTGCTATCTCCAGACAGTTTTACTCAACGCTGGAAAGACTTTCCGAGCTGGATGACTTGGATATATCCTTCATTGATTCCTTGATCACTAGACGTGTGGCCTAAGCTAAATTAAAACGACCGGTTGTAGCGAGAATATAGTTGAAAGAGAGTCATCGGACTGAAGGGTGAACGATCTCATCCTATTCTCCGTAACATTCGAGATTTGAACTTGTATGTTAATGAACTGTAATCCACTTTTCATGCACTTGACTAGCACCCTGCTCGTTGCTTGCATGGCTTCACGAACACAAATACTGCAAGTAATTATGCCAAGTTCCCCCCCTCCCCTTGTCTCTGTTTTTGCTCTCACCTTTATCGTGGAACAAATAGCTAATGCATTAACGTGCAGTAACGGTATTTTGATACGGCTGTAATACTGTAACACTACATTATTAGATTATGAAACACTGAGCCCTGGCAAGTGTGACGGCAGGTTCATGTCACGGTATTCTGACATACTCATCCAATAGGCATGGAATATGATTACCGAACATGCACGAGTGTCCAGACGAATATTCCGTTGCAGGACTCCGTTAGGTTTCGAAGAAACTGTTAATGTGTCATGATTCACAAGTCATGATGAAAGAAGAGTGTTCGAGACTCCTTTCTGAACTCAATTAAAACGTTTGTTACTGCAATTTTAGAGCCACTTGTCTTTGTGGTTTTCAGCTTTACTGCCGCTTTCAGGGTTTGTTGTATCAGACAGGTGACGTACGTATTTAGAGGTTTAATCACTTCATTCCGATTACGTACTTTTTTGTTATTCTTGGTATCTACAAGAAATTGTAATCGTTTTGAGAGTTTTTCAGCAGGCGAGGTTAGATGAAGCGTTCAGTAACCTCTTCACTGCTATGGTGTACTTTTAACCTGAGTAAAATCGTCTGAAAAGGATACACAAAAATCATATCCTTAGGCTGAAGGGGATAAATCTAACGCCATTAAAATATACAAGTACTGAAACTGGTGTGAGGAAGATGTCAGGTACAAGGAAGGAAGATGTGGTCCAAGACAGGAAGCAAACCACTTGTGTCCGTGAGATAGGAAGGACTGCACCTGTGGATGGCCGAGATCGTTGGTGCCCCCAGAGAGGATGCTGCCCTCCCTCCCCTCCCCAGCCCATCCTGCTCCATCCCAGCCCATCCCATCCCATCCCGCCCCGAGCCACGCAAACACTTGTCTCACTCCCTCATCCGGCTCGCTACGTCACCGCTCCGGAAGTCAACAATAGGTTTATAAAAGTCGCGGTATTGCCTTTCCTGTTTAAGAATTTTCCTATTTTAATTACAGACCGGGAATTGTATGTAAAAGTAATTATCTATACAGAAATTCCATAGAATACAAACAGTTTAGAAATAACTTTATCTGTGGGCTTTGTCATGTATCACAGATAATTCTCGTGCTGTCACACGACACCTCAGTCACCTTTCTCACGGGGATCTGGGAGGTGACGAACGCTAGCAGCCTCTCGGATGGACAGGGAGGGGAGAGAGGAGGGGAAAAAAAAAAAAGCGATTAATTTGTATGACTTGCAGTTTGAGGATAAATGCAGCTTCCTGTTGATGTTAGAGCTCGTATACACCTCCTTTGTTGATGTCATGGCTGTATACACCTCCCTCTTACACGTTCCTGTTAATTTCAGAGTTCTGTACATCTCTGTTGATGCTAGATGCTGCGTTGATGTTAGAGCTTGTATAGCTGCGGATCTTACTGATATCAAAGCGTTTATACACCTCACCCTTAATACCAAAGTTTGAATACCCCTTCCTGTTGATCTCAAATACACCCTGTTGGTGATGTTAGAGCTTGTATAATCTCTTTGATGATGTTAAAGCTTGTGTAAATCCTCTATTTGATGTTAAAGCTAGTACTCATCTTGCAATGATGTCATATATACCTGTTTGACCCTTTCGTGGTGTCAGAGCTGTAAACTCTTTCCTGTTGATGTCGGAATTTCAGTGTCTGTCCCATCAACTGTCCCTACCCCCTGTTCTGTCCTACTCAGCACCTCCCCAATCCCTTCTTCCATCATCTCCGAGCCTCATCTACTTGAAACCAATCCACAGTCTTCTGTCCCCATTCCTGTCTCAGCCAGCACACCCATTCCTCCCTCTGTATCCACCTCTTTGTTCATATCGGAAGTATTGCTGGCCTTCCTCGTGATGTCACAGCTCCTATGCATCACCCGAGTCACGCTCGTCCTGTACCCTTGTTATCAGGATAGGCCAGCGCTCCCATGGCAAAAGCTACCTCTGTCAAGACTGAAGTTTCACGCACCTGGAATCCAAGGAGTGATGGAGATAAAACACACCTTTAACACATGCCATTATAAAACCCGTCTTTGGCCTCGCACTTTTCCTGTAATTTGTTGTCTCTGTCGTTGCATAGACTTAATTGGCACGAAGTTATGTGAATAGAGATGGATAAGTCACATCTTTTACCCCTCATTTTATAAAGATCCCATTAACGTTAGAACATTATGCCATATTCTTATCGGTGTCACTTTATAGCAACTCTTCTTTAGTAATATATTTTTCATATTACATATTAATATTCCTCGTATATTATAAAGTTATGGACACAGTTTTATCACTAAGCATAAAGGATATTTCGATGTATTATTCAAAAAATATCGCTGAAGAAGTGTTGCATGCTCTTAGCCAATGAAAATACGACTTTATCCGTATACCGTCATTCGTAGGCTAATCAATATGTTTATGTTGCTAAGTGCACGCCATATTGATTTTTCGATAGATTATAATTTTACCTTGTTTACACAGCCGTACAAGACAGGACTGAATCGAATTATTAGATATACGAAGACGTCTTACATACTTATTCGCTCTTACTATCTCCAGATGGTTTAATTCAACATACAAAGAACATCGAATAACCTAAAAGAGGCACAGGCAGTTTAAAGAAGTTCATTTGCCTTAAACTATTATTATTATTATTATTATTATTATTTTAACATCCAGCTTTCGCTCACTTTAAGGGCCTCTCGATCTGAAGTGGCCAACTACTCGAATGTGTGGCATGTATATCGCATTCTTGGGTAAAATAGTTTATGTCCTTTACCGGTCGTCCATCGCTGAAGACCCAGCAGAAAGGCCCTTTCCCAGGAGAGGGTGGGGCGGGTCTCACGGTGAGGCGGAAGAGCAACACTTGTGGCGGGTGGGGTTGGGGTGAGGATCGCTATGTAACCTACCCTCCCGCCCCACCACCCAGAACAAGGCCCCCTCTTCCTCTCCCACCATCCACTATCTTACTCCTTGCCACTACCTGTTTACATCAGCCAGGTGTATTTGTACTTATATAATGACTGTGAAGCTTTACATATGCTACTTTACTGAATATTAAATATTTACTGATAGCAGTACCGAATTTTCACACCTTCACTTCAAACGAGCGTGGTTTGTATGCTGACGAAGATAATTATTTTGTGATTTCCGGGTATCCAAGGACAGTGTTAAAGGATGTACGGTAAATATAAATTCAGTATTATGTGGAGTCGTCACCTTAGTGGCTGCGTGGCCAACAGATGGCAATGGGAACTCGATGGCCGTAATAATCTAGTAGAAGTTGCAATGGATAGTAATGGCTAATTGCGAGTAAATGGAAGTTAATGGACAAGAGGTTGTAATGTGGTTAACCAAAGCGTTCAGCTAATGTACTTTCTTCACCTTGTGTTAGTTATTTTCTCTGCTGATTATCCTTCACAATACGTACTTCACACTGCAACCCATTCTACTTCATCTCATGTCGCATTACCCACAATATCTAGCATCTCTACCCAAACAGTCTTACACCACAACCCACTCCACCTCACAGCACAATCCACGCCACCTCACACCAAAACCCACACCACCTCACACCATCATCCACACCACCTCGCCGACACCACCTCACGCCATGATCCACACCACCTCACACTATCACCCACATCATTTCTCATAATATCACCATCACCCACACCTATCATCAAAACTTACACAACCTCACACGATCTCCCATGCCATACTACACTACAAAAATCACCTTCCTCACCTTTTCACACTGCTACACAACCTCCTCAGGTCATTAAACACCTCCACACCTCAAAGACCACACCATCCATCTCATACCGCCACACACACCCTCACATTACCACTCACATCCTCTTATATCAGTAACCACACCATCTCATACCACTCATACACTCACTCACATTCCACCATACCACCACACCAGCACTTGCACCACCATCCTCACAACCTCATGTCACCACCCTCACCACTCACAGCAATAACCCCCTTTATCTACACCACCTCTGCTCTCCAAACACTGTCCTACATCACCCTCATCCCCTCATATCACCACACGCATCACGTTCGCAGCACCATTCACCACCTCATATCATCACTCACACCCGCTCACACAACCACCCACACCTTCGTCTACATCACTTTAATCCACCTCATTACCATTTCCCCTCACTCTTTCATCCCACAGCACCATAGCCCACTCACCCACCTCATACCGCCATCTCACACCTCAGTAATCTGCCAGCGCACTATCCACCGAGATTTGCTACGGTACAGACACCCAGAATGCAATACCGCACCACCTAAGACCGTTTCACATCACAATCCATCACCTTAGACCATCACCCACATCACCTTCTACACCACCCACATCATCATCTAAACCACCCACAGTACCTCAAACCAACAGCCACATTACC
>JAGKTI010002891.1:22406-35424 GCA_018397915.1 Birgus latro
AAAATGGTTGCCAAATGTCAACTAGTTTTTATCGCCCGTCTTTAGCTCCATTATAACTCATGAACGGCTTGAGCTAGCAACATGAAACCCTCAGGGCATCAAGATATGGATTGGCTTTTTGTGAAACGTGGTGACTGCATTCCGTGGAGTTTTGCTATTTTTCTTCAAATCTGGTTTGTAGGTAGCTTGTACCTTAGCCAGCAGCATATTTTGGCAGGCGATTTACATTCGGCCCCGGAACACTTTTGTTTCATTCCTGATGCACATATCAGTATAATTATGCATATCGTATGTCAATTCAGTTTACTTTGTATTGCTGTGTTAGCTGTTATTTGAGAAAATAATACCGGTACAGCTCTATGTATACCTAATGCATCCTTTTAACTGGATGTAAGAAATTAACGCTTTCACTGCCGAAGTAATTTAGATTCTCAAGCAGCTGGTAGGAAGGGGGCGTTCGCGTGTGCTTACCTTCGTGAACGAGCCCCAGCAAGGAGGGTCTTTAGCACGCCGTACACGGAGCATTAAGCACTGACCAGTTCTGAGTTCATTAATTACTCCCCCATTGTCATTCATATCAAACCACCATTAGCTATTGATTACACAAGACAAGAGCCTGCTTCGTCATTGCCACACAGACAAAAGATCATTTTTTCTGGAGGGTGGTAGGGCTAGCACACGGCGGCGCTACCAAGGCCACCGCAAGGGGTACATGACGAAGGCCCATATTCCCGTGGGTTTAGTCCTTCACTACGATGCTATGACGCCTTTTTGTTGTTCACTTTGCTACCACCAGACGATCCCTTCAAGTGGGGCCATACTAAGTGACAGATCAAAAGGTTTCCTGTGACCAACGGAATCATTAAAACGTTGGGTGGTAGCCATTCAATATATTAATGAACAAGTGAACACCTGGTTGTCTCATAAGTTAAGGCGCTCCAACTGCTTGTTGCTATTTGGGTTTAAATCCAAGGAATGGATGTTTATTGCTCACATAGCCTAATGCTTCACAGGAACACGCGACTGGTCGTTCACTTTAATTTTCTGAATTGAGAAGCCTATACTCTTACCCTCAACACTCTCGATGGAGCAATGAAGGATGGTGTTAATTAACCCTCAAGAAAGTTCCTCAGCGGTGAGTAATATCCTTTAGCGCTTATCAGAATAAAATAAAGTCGTCAGTGGAGGTTTAAGGGTGAAACTCCATTGCTGCAAAAAGTCTTTCCTGGTCTGAATACTAATGTTCTGCGTTGGCAAGAATAATGTGACCAAGACATCATCTTAATGGGAGAATTAAGGAAGCCCTCAACACCGTTTCTTTAGTTATTTATTTTGCATAATGCACTGTCATAATCTCGTGCATGAAACTTTTTTAAGTATCGAGAGTCTATTAAAATTACAAATAAGAGAATAGTAACCCCTAAACCACGAAAGACCAATCGTAACATGATTTTATAAGATTCTGGTGGTAACAGGAATTAAAGATGAATGATAAGCTAATATTAACCTCTTACACACAGACAGAGACCTTTTGGTGAAGGCATTAACCCGTATGGTTTCTAATCATTGCACAATGGGAGTTCCTTCCTAAGACGAATACAAAGCAATCGCGCGGTGGCAGCAAGACGTAAGAAGGAAAGGGGCATAGTACTGAATGGGCAGCTTGCGATGGGTGATGGCGTTACATGATATGCAGAATGCCGTGACGTGCGTGCCTCTCTGCGCAACTCATAAACACCAAGATTTTTTTTTCATTCGTTTATTTATTTTTTTCTGTCTGTCTACCTATCTGCATATCTATCTATGTATCCATAATTATCTGTCTGTCTGTCTGTGTCTATATCTATCTCTTTCTATCTGTCTATCTATCTCCACCTCCGAAGGCCATTTGGCGATTTGTTTTCGATTACAGGAGCCTTTCATAGGGTTGTGATTAAAAACAGACCTCGTTATTCCCTTTATTGTAATTATATATCTTGATTTTTGCATCCATCACACAGTTTAAATCAGCTTGGGCGAACTTCTCATAGTGCATGGGCTAGAAACAGCTTCCAGTAATCTCTTTAATAAAATTTATTTTATTATTGCTGAGCTCAGGTTATTTTATTCAGCTCAGGGAAACTTTTCAGACTATACGAGGAAACAGCTTAGGGGAACCTTTCATACTGCAGGAGACAGAGACAGCTTAGAGAAACCTTTCATACTGCAGGAGACTGAAACAGCTTAGAGGAACCTTTCATGCTGCAGGAGAGAGAAACAGATTAGAGGAACCTTTCATGCTGCAGGAGACAGGAACAGCAAAAGGAAACCTTTCATACTGCACGAGACAGGAACAGCTTAGAGGAACATTTCATGCTGAAGGAGACAGAAACAGTCTCCACTAATCCTACAATACAATGACGTCATCTGTATAACATCCTTGCTGCCTTAGGGTGATTTATTCTAGCTAGCTTAGAAGAGATACACATTGACTGAACTAATGAAAAGTAAAATTTATCTCTACTGCGAGTGTGTGATGCACATATGGAAAGAAAAAAAAGGCTTTTTGCTTATCGTTGTTTTAATCATTACGTAAGAAAATATGGAGTCTGGAATGGGCTCCAACGTCCGTAGTTATTCAGTGTTCAGATCACTAACTGACATCCATTGTGCCACCTATCAGCGCCTTTCCCCGTGCTACACAGGCATCTGGTAGCGTTCGTTACTTGACCTTCACAGTACAATATTACAGAAATTATGCCTTTCAGAATTCCTCTATTCTCCGAACCACTTCTCTTTTGGACAGTCTTCCCCAGAGTAGTTTCACTCCAAACTTCAACCCACAGCAGTTCAAGACCATCTGTTACAGATATTTTTTATGAATGGAGGACACCTGTAGTCTGTTACAGTTATTCTTTTTTTCCTGTTTAATTTTATTTTTCTTCTTGTGTTCATCTTCTGTACAAAAAAAAAAAAAATGCGAAATGAGGTCTCCATTAGAAGAGTAGCTGGATTTGTGTATTTCTACTTTTTACGTGTGATGATGATTCAGCTTCCCACATCTGTTTTCCACGAGAATGATATTTTCCGCCTATTTCCACCTATGCTGAAATTCTGGCATTAGTTGGTACAGAATACTGGTGCTGTTCCGACCATGAGAGAGATGACTGAAAACAACTTGAAGACTCCCAGGCTCATATAACACATTCTCAGCCGACTAATATTGTTCTGCGTTCCCTGGACTATCATAAGAAAGAAGACTTGACCATGAGAGTGTTAAACTGTGAGAAGAGGTTATTGCTCGCTACCCCTGGATGTGTATGAATGTTTTTGAGTTATAGAAACAGAGGAACACGCAACACCTGTAATCTTAAAGTACATTCCAGGTGCGGCAAACTAATATGGGATTCTTTTTTACGACGCAGACACAAGATTAGTAATAACAATGTAGCTTTGCATTTTTCTTCTGGTATCTGAACATTTTTTTTTCTTATCCTTCTCGCTGTCTTTTTTTTTGGGGGGGGAGGGGGGCTTTGTTTTTCGATTACTTATGATTTCCTGACTCTTGTTTATATTCATCATGGATTCTAAATCAGTTTCTTTACAAGACTGTATATGTTTTTGTTCCATTCCCGATCCACTTTGAGACGAGTTAAATATGAGATAAAATTTCACCGTTTTTGTCCATAGTGTATAAAGCGATATAAGAGACAATTTTTCAGTTTTTGTCCACAGTGTATAAAGCGATATAAGAAACAATCTTTTACAGTTTTTTTTTTTTTTTACAGTGTACAAAGCGATATAAGACAATTTTACAATTTCTCTTCACAGTGTATAAAACGATATAAGAGAATATTTCAGAATTTTTGTTCACAGTGTATAATGCGATATGAAATTTTTTTTTTTTCGTTTTAGTTCACCGTGTATAAAGTGATATAAGAGGCAGCGTCTCCTGTGTGTGAGTATAGGTGTTCCGCGCTACATGATTTCCGCAGACACCGACGTTGGCCGAGACCTAAAAATATTGTGCTCTCAGCCAGAACATGTCGGCCACGGATGAAATACACAACGAAAAAGGTGAGAAGCTGCGTGAAGACATCCCCTCCAACACTCTAATGGCCCTCGAGTTGATAGCCATCACCTCGAGTGTGTTGCCGGCAGTCTCCCGGAGTTTGGCCCACCTCCATTCTAGGTAGGAGGCTCTCGGGGCCGTATGTATGAAAGATCCTAGTCAATTTTTACCTTAAACAAGTCTTCACAGCAGTTAATTATTTTCACGTCGTTTTTTTTTTTTTTTTTTCGTGATTCGCAGTTTTAATATACACTCTTGGTTTGACTACGAAGTGCTTGGTAGCTTTGTGAGTGAAGACTAACGGATATAATGTACAAGCAATTTTAAACACAACTTGAGCTTAAGAGAGTTTATAGATGCATTCCCAGTTTGCTCAGACCGTTTGCTAGACGGAAGAATGCTGAATACAGATGCACTAAATTCTTCTCCATTTTACCTTTACCCTCTTATAACCAACGAAGAAAATGAGGAGGCTTTTTGAGCTGCAGGGATTAGATATAGCCTTCATTAACCCCTTCAGCACAAGAGCACCTGCTCGACATTTTCTCAGAATCATGTCATTTGCATATCACGGAGGAAATCTTCTTGACGCAAAGGAGTTTAAAGCAGTATCTACATAGAGTGAAATCGAGTATAGAAACACAAAATTATCCTCCTCGATGAGCAGTTTTCCTGTGCAACTGTACAGAGGAAACAGACGGAAGGGAGGATATTGCATACGAGGGATCACCTCATTTCTGGGTAGGTGGTCCCAGGCTGACCGACTGTGTCTGCTAGATAGAACGATGCTGAATAAGGACGCACTGCATTCCAGCTCGACGTGCAGCTCTTCAGTCAGGAATTTGCTTATTTTTGTAAATTTGGTGGATTTAAGACGAAGAACTATCCAAAACACACATTAGACTAATTAACCTCTCGGCCCAAGAATGTCATAATCATTATGTTCCTGCAGTCTCCTGACGATTTTGCTTAGAATAAACTTGTCGAGCTCGAGGGGTTAGATATAGCTTTCACCAACCCCTAACTACTAGAGTATTTCCCTAAACTGAATAAAAATTGTCTATTAGTAGCAAGAGTAACGTTTTCAATCATCTTGAGACAAAACAGAGAAGATACGAGTACATGATTCACTCACTGTACAAAGAGAACAGACTGAAATGCGGATATTGTGTAAGGAAAACTGTACAAAGAGAATAGTTTGAACAGATATTGTGTGTGGGAACAATACATGATTCCCTCACTGTAAAATGGGAATAGATTGCAGGAAGGCTGTTTGTGCTGGGGAACAATACCAGTGCACCGGGCTTTTCCCTCCATTACGTTTTTCTCCCAACTCCAGCGCCTCACACGGCAAATCCTCCTTTTCAGTCTTCCTGTGTTTACCGACTTTCTGCCGCAGCTGTTCATTATTAAGACAGACAATTTTATAGTCGTCGTCTTCCTGCGGTGATTCGTCTCTGTGCCTGGCTAAACCAACAGTCATGGTGCAAGCGCAGGCCCGTGCAAAAGCTCGGTCAATCCACAAGGGAAGCTGCTCTTTTTTATTTTCCAATGAAGCTATTGCAAGACGCTGAGAGAAGATTTACCATTCAGTGCTTCAGGGGATGGGAACCTTAGCTAATAATTTTTCTCACTTGAATGTTAAAATAAACAGTACTTATAGAATGCAAACATGCAAAGGCAAAGTTAACACGTGATTTTAGTGCAATTTGTCCAAGGTGGTAGGTGGTGGCGACCAACATCCACTCACTTGATGTAGTGCTGCCTACTTCTTCCTTCATCTCTATCGTTCTTTTTCTGTGTCTGCCCTCCTCTCTTCCTTTTTCACTCATCTGTCCTTTTCACTTTTTATTACTTTTCTTTCCTTTTCAGGTGACAAGCCTAATGGTTTCCTGTAAACCAGGAAAACCATTTACAACGTTGGGTGATAACCTTATAACCAACTCATAGGTGTTCCCTACGTGTCAACGAGCAGGTTGGCGGAGGCTTAGTGTCCCTCACCGTAACACCACTAACTCAGAGACAAAAGGCCACCCCTTATTGGATTATGGCGTCAGGCTATAGATAGATAGATAGATAGGTTCATTTTAGTGGTCATCGAGATACCTATGTCCTTATTCATGATATAATGCCAGCAAACTGTGCATCTTGTGGCACTAATTACTAATGGGCAGAAATTCTTTATGATGTTATGATAATAAAAGAACGTATGTTTATTGCGTCCTTGGCACGCTAATGAATCGCTGACAAAAATTATTCTTTAATGGAACATTTGCTTAAAGTCTGGTTAGTCATACATCAGCCTTAAAGTGAACTGTAAGCATCTAAAATATATATGCCAACTCAGAGATATCAGAGTTTACGAATGCTGTACAATTTTTACTCAATATTTACTCCGCAGTGTTCTGGTTATCTGGTAGAACACCTGGTAGTCGTGTAGCTTAAAGCATCAGTCTGAGCATCAGTCTGAGTGACGACCATTGGACGCATCCCTACACTTTGCAGAGGGATGTCTTATGGAACCGACTCAGAAATACTGGTTATGTGTTTTCCTGAAATAGGTCAATGTCACTGTATTATTTTCCTCGTTGTAAATACCAAAGCTTTAGTTCCCATGTAAATCGTACACCTCTCAGGTTAAGTAGAAAAATAATTGGGTAATTAACTGAATATTCATTCCATCTTTGCTATGAGATTTAACCCATTCCTCTCATGAACTCTAACCTATTTCTCTCATAATTTTTAGCTTCATTCCTATAAATTTTAACTTCGTTCTTCCCTTAAATTAAAACCTTACTCCTCTCATTACTTTTAAATCAAATTATTATTGATGAATTTTTGCGCAGTTCTTTCAATTATTGTTAATCCTGTTTTCCACGAAAATTTTACATATTTCCCAGTGAACTCATTTCTCCCATGAATTCTAGTCCCATATCACCCCTCATTCCCATTCCTCCCATGAATATTAGTCCTATATATCCCATGAACTTAACCCCACTCTTTCCATGTCACCTCACTTCCTAAACATCCCTCTAGCCACACGCTACTTGCCCCACCTCCCCCTCTTTCCCCCTTTCCTCCCCCTCTCGCCCCCTTCCCTCCCCCTCTCGCCCCCTTCCCTCCCCCCGTGTAAGTTACGGACGTAGGGGCTAATTTACATATACATATTCATATTTACAAGTTCCTCCGCTTCCCCCCTACATCCCGCAGTGAGCTATTACCCCTCATTTCAGGTCCAATTAACGCGTCTCCCTGTGTCAGTTGGAGCCCGGGAGAAAATGTCCGAACTGTGGTCGATTTACGCGTTTCATCATTTCCACCAAGGCCTGGGTTAGGTTAGGCTAGGTTAAGTTAGGTTGTGTTAGTGTGTTAGGGTTAAGTTAGATTTGGTTTGGTTAGGTTAGGTTTGGTTAGGTCGTCAGGTTAGATCAGGGTAAGTTAGATTAGGTTGGGTTAGGTCAGCATAGGTTAAGTTAGAATGTTCTGTTATTTTAGGGTTAGAACAGGATGAGAGAAGTAAGCACGATTATCAGGGGAAAGAAAACTTAGCCCGTGACAGAGGAGGTTGTACTTGGATGGTGTTATAAATGACTTGTCCTTTCTCACTGACCTTTCGGGATGACTTCATTGTTAGTTTAAAAGTCCTCTGTATATGCATTATTAAGTCATCAATTTTTTAAACAAACAATGATCTACAAGTTTTTATCTGACGCCATTTTCAATCTTCAAAACATTAAGTTCCGTTAAATGAAAGTAGGTGTATTCAATAAGTGAAAATCCTGTATAAAGATTGATCAAGTACTGCATGTAGAACTACTTGAAATAATTAACGACAGTCTGGATTTTACACCGCATGAGTTTTAGGGGGAATCAGTGGTTCATCGTTTAGCACATCTAATACTCTGGTGGAAAAAAAAAAGTTCGATTCTCGGACCTGTCAGAGTGTTCGACATACTTTGTTTTACTATTTCCTTTATTCACCCAGAATTAGGAATCTGGATGTTCAGTCATTGCGTTCCTTGTCATTGAAGAATACTGGGACTTAGCAAAAGCTTATTATTTGTTGCAATGACCTGTGCTGTCAGTAGGCATTAATGTAAGCTTCTTTTTCTCACCTCTTGAGACCTTTTTCAGCAAAGGCATTACAATATATATTCGTCATTTCAGTCCGATTGCGCTTTTTGTAATCTTTTTACCCTCGGACGATTTTACGCAACCCCAGTGGAACCCTCCAAATGAAAAAAAAGAGATTACTTTTATTTTTTAGCTCCACCGGAATTAACACTAAGGAATAAAAAAAAACTAACGTCTTAACGGTGTGATACTGAACTGCTTAATGGATCTAAAGGATAAACTACTTAACCGGAACCCCCTTCCTCTGATAGTGAAGTGGGGATCTATAATTGTTCCCTTTTTTTACCCCCAAATTTCGTTTGGATGCTCTCGATACAACCATCATTAGGCCTAGACACATCTTAAACGACATATACCTTCCTCAGAACCCCAAGACATCCATATCGCACAAAACACCAAGATGGGGCGCTGGGGGTGAGACTATTATTTTCTTCTTCTTCTGGATGGTGGGTAAGAGATGTATGCAAGTTCCAGCCGTTTTTGAGGTAAAGTTTAAGCTCATTCTTCCACTGAGGTGTTGCACTGAGACCTTCCCAAAGACTTCCACTGCATCTAAGTTACCTTTAACACCTGGGGAAGAGAGCACTTATTTATTTATTTGTTTTATTTATATTGAAAGTTGTATGCATTTTCTAGCCTTCTGTGAGAAACCATTTAGGCTCATTGGTCCTTAAAGGTATTACGTCAAGGCCTTTCCAAGACCTCCATCGCACCCGTATCACATAAAACACCAGAAAGGGTGTGGGGACATTTATTTCCATGTAATTTTTTGTTGGGTGGTTGAAAGGTGTATGAATGTTCTAGCCTTTTATACGATAAGATTTAGGCTCATTCTCTCCTGCAGATGTCATGTGAAGACGATGGTATCACGGTGAGACGATCAACACTTGGTCTGTAATGTCACCTTGTTTTTTTAGTGGGAGATCCGACAGAGAATTCCTTTCACGAGGGCAGTCAGGCGATGATAACAGATCCAGACTTTTTTTTCATCGAGATGGTGATTTATGGGGGACGCCAGGTGCCATTTACCCCCTCACGACAGCAGAAATCTCCCAAAGGCCGTATTAAACCCTGTCCTTTGGGAACTTATAAGATACAACACGTCACAGTACTGGAGAGATTAGAGGAGATGTAGTATACCCATTTACTCCGAAACTTCTCTCATATACTGAATGAAATGTTTCCTTCCTGGTACAGCAAAAGTAAAATTTGCTCTGTTAATTCAATCATGATATGGCACCTGTGTCCCCTTTTTTATTTACTCAACTAAGTCTTCATTGCAATACATCAGCTTTCACATGACAGGGCACAGTACTCAGTGTGTCCTGTCGTGTGAAAGCTGATTTATAGCACTGTATACTTCTGTGTATGGGGGATGGTACCAGTTATAGCAACGTAACGGTGACAACCACTCTTAATATCATCCACTTCGAGGTGTGAGGACTGAGTACAGTTGGTGTAAGACTTTTACTCCAGTACTTGTACTGTACGACACAAGGTGATATTATCCGTGCCACAACAGGTCACAGGATATCCAGTGTCACAAAGACCAGAAGGTAAATGATAAAACCATTTGATAACATTACTTATTTGTCATAGAACTGCTGAATGTGAAACCGCAGAGTTGGTTCTGCTAATCAGGAAAACTTACAGAGCTGTTTGGTGTTGGATATCTGCAGTCACTATCTTGGCCGTCCATGATTCCGTTACTTGATCACTGCAGTCCTTATGAAAGTAACAAGCAAGTGGCAATAGCAGCGATAGTGAATACTGTACCGTAATTTCCCTTTCACACTGTTTTGTCCCTGATAACCTCACACTTCCTGTTATTCTTGGTATTGTCCTCCTAGATCCGTATGCATAAAGGATCTCAACCAATTTGGAGGATAAACAAGTCTCCACAACAGTTGAATTATTTCACATAAGTATTTAATTTTCGCTTGTTTTACATTAATACTAACTTCAGCTTGATTGTGAAGTGTTGTAGCTGTATGACTGAAGGCAAAAATCATAAGAGATGTAGTCTTTCATAAAACTAGCTTAAGAGTGTTTGTAAATACGGCCATGGTCAAAAGCCTTCCATCTTCGCTGCTTCTGTCCGTTTCCACTGAAGGACTTATCATATTTCTGCTGCCGCCCATCTGTCACGACACCACAACCTCCCACTTCATTTAGAGCCCCGTGGCCTCCCTGCCCCGGGGCCCCACCGCACCCACCCCGATAAGGCCACTCAGGCTCCCGTCGCCATATGGCCACCACCGCCCACCCCGCCGTAAACACACCCACCAATTCACACGGGACGCCACGGTAGTTTTGTCCAGTGCATTATCTTGTGAGTTTCTGTCAATACTTATAACTAGGAGAAAATTCACACTGGTCTACTTCATATATATCTGTTTACCAATAATTTTCTAGCTCAAATTAAGTAATCTGTTCCGTAGGCCTTTATATTAATTCTTAACCAACGGTAAACCAAAGAACACCAGAAAATTCTTGACTTCTTTAATTCATTATTTATTTTAGATCACAGAGCTAATAGCTAATAAAAATCAACATACGACTGAAGGTATAAATCAGTATCAGAAAAGGTTGCTTATGTAAAATCTGCCTATATTGGTTTTAGTTTTATTTAGATGAGTAATTGTAACGCCCGCTATGTACGACACAGCTGACGGACGGACTAGCACTGGCAGACAAAGTGCTTCCTCTCTTACACAGTGGTTGCAGACGGGTTCGCGTAGGTGGGCACCTAACCGACCATGCCTTTTAACTGTCTAGTAAAAACAAAGTACTGTCGTTTAATTATACTGCCAGGAAACTAAAAGAAAATCACTGTAACCTTACGTGGAGAATAAATGAGTTCCGAAAGGTACAGATTTTACACACACACACACAAACACAAATAGGTTCCGAAAGACGTAATCGTAGTGAAGGGTTTAATGTTCCAGTGCGTTAACCCTTTCTGTCAGAGTAACCCTCAATTCCTACACTACGAGAGGCCCTGCCTGATATAAAGTTTCTGAAGGCACCTTGAACATAATGGGGAAATCAGTATTGAAGTGGAGAGGCTAATGGATATCACATTTAATCTCGTCAGTCATGAGAGTGTTCCTTGAGTTGAAACGAATCTTCCTGAGGTAACAAGAAAAAAAATTAAACAAGTCTCATCGTACTTGAAAATTACGTGCAGAAAACTTGTTACTCATAAGCAAGAAGAGAACAAAGTATCATCAGAGAAGTGGTTGGTAAGTGTTCTTGAAACCCCTCGACGCAGGAAATCTCTTCTGAACTGGAGTAAAATGATCCGTCAATAGATGTATATATAATCATCTATCGTATTGAAAGTAATGATGGACATAATTTTGTAACCTATTCCTTTTCTATAGCCGCATACACTCTCCCAGTCGTAACAAGAATGAAGAAAAACAGAGGTCATGGCAGTGAAGGGGTTGGGGGGGAGGTCATAAAAGGTTGGCCACAAACTTGCGAGGGTGTTATTGGTCAACAGCCTGGCCTGTATTCACAAAATTTCTTGATTTTGAGTCGTTTATCAGATTCCTTGTTATAAATATGTCTCCATATATACACATCTGCCACACACTTCACATGCAGACTGGACTGAATATTAATATGGGGAAATACTACATGCATTTTTTTTTCAAACATTTCGATGGATATTTATTTACTCTAGTAATTAGCCCTTTTAACACAGTGATTTCTTTTCATATTAATCTTTTTATCTCCAAATTCTCATATTCCCTTTAGGAGATACTGTTTTGAATTGCTAGGGTTAGATATAGCCTCCAATAATCCTTTCATTCATACGGTGCCCTCCTGAGCTGAGTGAAATGTCTATAAGTATCAAGAAAAGGATAAAATAAAGCCACTGTATTGGAAGGTGTTAAGACCTGTGTGAATACTTCCACTGGTCGCCTTTCCTTCGTATTCACCCAGTCAGTTTCCTGTGTGACATCTTTTTCCATTCTTGCTAACTACAGGCGATTTAACTAATGTCAAGAGAAACATTTCGAACTAGAGGTAATTGCTAAAACCTTCATTAGCCTTATCTTAAAGTTACCAGCCTCTTCTTTAGATCTTGTATAACGATATCACATGAATGGCAAGACATACGAGGACTGTACTGGTGAATCTTTGCTGCTGATTTGGCTCTGTGAATATTCAGAAGTCTGTGTCTCTCTCGGAAAGTATCGTTTACTTTGTACCCAGTTAATTGTTGATACTTGTTTAGCATCATAAGGACGTATAGTTGGTGATGGTCAGGAAGGATTTTTTTTTATTTTTCATGATCATTTTTATTACTTTTTTTTCGTATTATCTGCTGGTGAATGTGGTAAATTTCTTTCAACGCTCGATAAAAAGATAAAAGTTAAATAATAAATATGAACCAATGACTAAGTTATCTCAGATGTGGACTTTTCATATGTTAATTAGGAGCTTTCATAACTGAGGAAAGAAATTAAGTGTTTTCGTTTCTGTACCAATTTTGCTTTTAAAAAAAAAGCTGGGCTAATACTAGTGGAGTGCGCTTGTGAAAGAGGCAGTGGCATGCAGCTCTGTCACTTATGTAACCAATCCGTCACTCATCTGACGACAGGCACAATGGTGCGCCGTGTTGAGTGAGTGGCGGCGCACACACTTGCATCCTCCCTGCTAGACAATACGCCGCTGATCGATGAGCTGATCCGTCCCCTCTCGTATAGCTCACCATGGTTGTAAGCATTGTGTGTCCTGTGTATGCATATGTAAGAACACATACACACACCACAAATACTGTATATACGATACCAGGTATAAATATATATATATATATAT
>JAGKTI010002891.1:46514-62364 GCA_018397915.1 Birgus latro
CAGTTCAGAGTTTGCAAGCTGGAAAGTAGTTCTTAACAAATCATCATCAGCTTGGCACATTTACGTTTCAAGTCTTCCGAACGAGTCAAGTGTTAATCAAACAGAACAATAAAGTTGATTGATTGCTCTCATTAATCCCAAGGGTGTAAGCAAGCAGATGAAAAAGGTTGAACCAGTCTGGCCTGGCATAAACGCACCCCTCGCTGTGCGCACCAGTGATTGTCTTTTTTTACATTTTTAATAGATCTGGCGACTTCTTAATACGGAACCTCATTCTCAGTGCTTCATTCATGCGTTACACTTCAATATCTTCGTGTATGTTACTGATGCAAATTGTCTTTAGTAAATCGACATACATAACATAAAACGAATATTAAGAGATGTGATGCCATGTGTATCACTAAGGAAGAGGTGGAACGAAGCCTTCAATGCCACCCTCAATACGCTATAAACATCATACATGAAGATGTTAAGGGATATATGCTAAATAAATCGCTAAAGAAAAAAATAGAACTAACCCTCTTAAGCCACCTACAATAGGGTATAAATAAAAAACATGAGAATGTTAAAGGATGTAAGGCTAAATATATTGCAAAGAAAGAGATACTAGGAAGCCTCTTATGCCACCTATAATTCGGTCTGTAATTGGCCCTCTCGCTGCGCACACCTAATGCTGATGAATGCGGTGAAAGGCCCCCTGACTGGGCTGGGTGAGCGTAAACACTGATCTCACTCCTGGGCTCCTCCTTGGTTGAGTCTGACCTCGAGCGCTGCATATCAACATCTTAATTGTGGTCAGGTTGCTCCCCTGTATAGCCCTACCACTTACGGTTTCAATAAGAGAGGAATTTTGAATGTTTGTGTTTGTGTGTGTCCATGTGCGCGTGCATATGTACGCATGTGCGTGTGTGCGTGAATGTGCTTGAGTGCGTGTGTGTGTGTGTGTGTGTGTGTGTGTGTGTGTGTGTGTGTGCGCGCGCGCGCTGATAAATAAGTCCTCTCTTGGTATGTGTTCCCGGTTTTTTGTTCAAATATATGTTCAATATTTTGAGAAGCATGTACTAAATTACCCCAACGGGCAGGACTGTAACTTTAAAAAGCTATGTGAACTGAACTTTTCGGTGTTAAAAATCGTTTTTTCAAATAGCCGTGCAATGTATTTCCTTCCTAGTGCAAGTAATTACTTTGTGACATTTCAGCAGTTTACTGTTCCTGCAGATTCTGATGCATTTCAGTGTTGGTGTCGAGTTGTGCAGTTGTCCAATTGTCCAGTTATAGTCTGCAAAATTCATTGGTGTGCAAATTAATACTCTGCAATCTTGAATGAGTATTTTCATATGCTGACAGTATAAGGAATGAAAGAAATGTGTAAACGTGGCATTTACTAGTATGATGCATATCTTAATTGGAGGTGCTGTTACCAAGACATTGAGGCTTAAAACTGTAGGGGAAAAAAAATCAGTTGAGAACACTGTTGAAAAATGAGCCAGTAGTCGTGGATTTGTTATTTTTGTCCTTGCTAAGTGAAGATCATGACGGATGACTCAGTTTGTAGAGCTGGAATTTGGCTTTGGTTGAGTCATTGTTCTTCTGACTGTTCGCATTGTTGAGCTTATTTGCTGCCCTTTGTGCTTTGGCATGCTGGAGGCTACTGCCAAATCACTGACATACGAGAGGATCCTTGCAGTAAGTGGAGGAGAGAGCACATACTGGATGACCAACAGCCACACGGAGATGCTGGAAAAAGCTGAGCCTTTGAGAATTTCATTTGGGAAATTTTTTTTGCATTATTTGATGGCTTGAGTGAGATGTTAAATAGCCACTTGTGACTGTTGGCCTGTGTTATTTACAGTTAATCAGCGATCTCGGTCTCAGTCATTGTGATGCTGCGTGTAGAAGAGTGGTATTTTATATACTGTTGACAACTACTACATCCCTGGATTGGTAAGAACGAACAGCTCTTCAAACCAGGGTGTGGGGGCCGAACAGAGCTGAAAATTTACTCGGTAATGTGGTTAACAATTAGCATCAAACTCTTTCAGTATAATTGCACCTTATACAGTACTAGCGCTTGCCCTCAAAAATTTGCGGGACTAACCTTGTCCATCACAAAATGTTTGCAAATACCATTATCTCTGTTTCAATACTGTTATTGATCCCAACGTGACCAATTCTGACCAAAAAGTCGAGAAAAATATATTTTCGCATATTTTTGCGTGTCGCGATTTGCGACAATTTCGTAGTGTTGCGTCGCACGCGAAATTTTGGCATTTTTCAGACATTCTCTGGACTTACCCCGACCTAATGAAAAAAAAACTAGGTCAGTATCTATTACTGCTCTCGTGAAAGAAACGAACTAACACACAGACATACATTTTCACATGTCGCAATTTCCGACAATTTCGCGCCGTCGCGTCGCCTGCGATTGCTATTTTTTATTTTTCAGATACTCCCTGGACCTACCCCGACTTAATGCAAAAAGAATTAGGTCGATATCTATTACCGTTCTCGTGAAAGAAAAGAACACTGCACAGACAGGCACACACATACACAGCCGGACTTTATTATTAAAATTTTAGAATTGCTAGCACTAACTATTTATTTCAGCTTAGGGAAGACCTCATGCAGTTAAGTGGTTATTGATGGCTCTTGGTAGCCCTTCCATTTAATTAAAACAAAAATAAGGTGAATAAAACTATCCGGCTTTAGTAACCATTTAATAAATCATGGTGAAAGTCAATAATTATACTACTGGTGGACGATGAGATTTGACTGATCTCTGTAATTAGTATCAACAAATTCGGTGGTATGTCGGATTGCCACCACCGGCAGGGTAGGGTTGATGGTACAGGGTCGTCCTGGTCGCAATCAAACGACTGTGCCGACAGCTGATGTTGCAAACATTGTTCATGCTCATCAGCGGAGAAGCGAAGGTTCGGCCTTATATTTCACTAATATCCGTGGTCTTAATCCCAGTCTGAATTTCGTTTGCTTTTTCCTTCAGTCTATATCTGCTCAGGTTCTGTTCCTCACAGAAACCCAAATCTCTCCCTCTACTGGCATATCCCCATTTTGTTTTCCTGGTTACCGTCTCCTCACAAGCTTCCGTAACAAGGGTGGCACATATTGACATATCAAATCTGAATTTGCAGTTGACACTATTTTGAACTTCACTTCAGCTAACTTTGATTATTCACTATATAAACTAAATTATCAAAATATTACCATATATATATCTGTGTAGTTTATTGCTCCCCCAATGATTCTTCAGAACTCAGTGTATTTGACTCCATACCCACATAGTTGAGCAACCTTAACCTCACCCTTACCACTGAAATTGCCATGATAAATCTCCCTAAATCAAATTTTCTTCACAACCAAACGTCCAAACTGTTAAGATAATCCTAATGACAATAGAATATTCTGGTCAGCTCTCATTTCTTTCAGTAATAACTGTAACAAGACATCACTCATTCCTCCACGAAAACATCCAGATGGTAACACCATAAATGACCCGCGTGATAAAGCGAGCATCATTGCCAGTACATTTGCCAGAAATCCTGCCTTAGAGGAAGTCAGCCACAACGTTCCTGCACTAGAACTTTTCTCTCCTGAAATTGCTTTACCTAAGATACAGACTCTATACGTAAAATCCATCCTAGACAATTTACCAACCAACAAAGCTCCAGGTCCGGATGGAATTCCTCCAATTGTTCTGAAAAAGTACTCCCCAGAGCTTGCTCCTGTTCTAGCTGAATTATTCAGCCTATGCAGAAGTACTTGTTAATTCCCTAACTCCTTGAAAGGAGCCGACATCCACCCAATTCCGAAGAAAGAAAATTTTTCTGACCCCTCTGATTACAGACCAATAGCTATCACATCATCTTGTGGTAAAGTATTTCATATTATAATTAATAAGCACATTGTCAAACATCTTGAATCCAACAACTAATCTGTGACAGGGAGTTTGGTTTTCACCACGAACGATCCACTGATGATATAGTCTCCTGACTCATACATCAGCCAAGTGAACAACATGGAGAAACCCATGCAATAGCCATGGATATTTCTAAAGCTTTTGACAGAGTGTGGCACTGTTCCATGCCATCTCATCTTTTCTTCCTCTGATTTCCTCTTATTTCAGCATTGGAAAGATAAAAGTACAATTAGATGACGTATCTTCCAATTTCCACTTGAATAATGCCGGCGTGCCACAAGGATCAGTTCTGGCTCCAACCCTATTCTTAATTCATAGTAATGATCCCTTATCGGTCACCCATAATCTCATTCACTCATATGCAGATGACTCAACACTTCACAGTTCTTTCACACTTAAACATCCATTCACAGAGTTTAGTATCTCTACTCACAACTCAGTTCAGGAATCTCCATGAATCAAGACTCATCTATGAGCATTGATAAGGGACAAAATAGCATAGTCTCATTTAATGCTAAGAAAACCAAATACATTCAGTTTACTAATAGGCAGATATTGCCATATTCCTATATTACCTTTTATGCTACTAATATTCCTATCTAAAAAAAAAATCTGAAATTCCCTGTGCTTCACACAGTACCCCCAGCTGGGCCTCTCATGTTAGATCACTTGCTAAAACCGCTTCGAAGAAACTTGAAATATTGAACAGAGTCCGTAACTTCTTCACTGACAAACAGTTAGCTAATGTGTGCTCTCAGTTGGAATATTACTCACCCTTGTGGAATGGATGTGGAGAGGTTGCACTAAAACAACTGAACAAAATTTAGAACAAAGCTGTTAGAACTATTAAGAACTCTACTATTACAAATGAAGTACATCTCCTACAAGTAATAAGGAAAGTTGCATCCCTTGCATTATATTACAGATTCTTTTATAGCAAAAATGTTCATCCATTGTGCCACCTCTTCACGCCTTCCCCCGCGCAACAAAGGCATTGGGTAGCGCTCATGACTGGACTGTCACATTGCCACATTGCAGAACTTCTGCTTATCAACATTATTTTATTCCCCGCACTGCATCTCTTTGGAACTTGCTTCCCTAGAGTTTTTGCCCTCCAAATGTCAACCTACGGCTGTTCAAGTCCAATTGTTACAGATTTTTTATGAATGGAGGACACCTGTAATCTGGCGTATGGATTATTTTTGTTATTCATTCGTCTTTCCTTCCTCTGTTCTGTTGTAAAAAAAAAATAATAATAATAATTTATGACAGACTTAATTACCGTGCGTATGGGATTAGTAACAGCTATTTTTCCAATGCCAAAATAGTGGGGAAAGAGCAGTGAAACGCTGATATGACCTTTGAGAGATTCTCTTCTTCATGGTTATGCGTTTCATTTTTACTCTCTCAAACCTTAACGTCGAGAGGTCTTCCCAAGGGGTAGTAAAATCGTCTGCAGGCGGTAAGAGCAAAATGAAAAAGAGGTCATCACATTGAGTTGCTTCATTCTTCCTGTGTCCTTGCAATGGAATCTCAAGTACTCTAAAGCCGACTCAGGTTAAAACTATTGGCTGCTTATGGCTGAGACCAGAGCTGCGTTACACAGTGTACGCAGTTCTGTAGATGATATTTATGTTGCGTGGTTTAACCTTTTAATTCAGGTGATGTCTTTGCTAAGCTATACTTTCTACTTTCAGACAACTTTATTCAATACAGGAGTGACTTTTCGGCGTGGAGGAATATGATACAGCCTTAATTAACTACTTCAGTACTAGGGTCAAAGAAAATTGTTGGATAAAATCGCCTGTTGGTAGTCTGGTGAAACTGATAAGGAAAGGACGTGTCTGAGTGAAGGGGTAACAGACAATCTCCATTTAGTCCTTCACTGTTGCAATGGCTATTCGGTTTTCTTCTCGCTACAGACACACGGACTTGCTAAGCACATCTCGGAGTAAATGGATTAACATTTTCACTACAATGACATCTTAGCTGATATTATTCTTGCTGCATCCAGACGATTTTACTTAATTTCTGAACAAATCTTGCAGTGAAAGGGTTAATGCAGCCAGTATTTAATTCTTCCAGTTTGGAAAAAAAAAACTATAATTTGAAAAGTAAGAATGAAGTATATGAGTTGTCCTCGGGCTGAACGGGTTAACATAAGACGTGTTGTGGATACTATTGTTGAGATTGATATCGTTCCACTTTACATTCGAACAATAATGAAACTCTTACACAGTATTCCCAGAAGTTTACTATCCTCCCAAAATTAAAATACCGTTTTCTTAACAGTATTGTTCACTGTTTTGTGGTTTATCGATATGAAGTGAATCAATACTTGTGTGTGTGTCGCTGTACGGACTTCTTTTTTTTTTTCATGAATCATTATCTTATAAGATCTGTTATGATTGGCTTGACCTTTATATTTTTGAGGCGTGGGGTGTTAGAACTATTCGTAACTTATATCCTTGAAATAAGAGCCTCTGTTGGTCGTATCAGAGGTTGTGTAGTACGATAGTTCTCGTGTTCATGCAACATCTGGTGATACTTATGCTGAATGGGGGTTTTAAATTCATGCCGGAGCTCGTTTTCCGTCAGCGTCTTCGTTATTTTGACCTTTTATTTTTCCTAACCTTCATACGATTTTTTTTTTAGATCAGGAAGGTCCTTTAGATGTAAAAGAGTTACTGAGGTGTGTGTCTTACCCCTCTAGTTCAAGTTCAAAAAATCTCATTACCTGAATCAAATCGTGTGAACATCGTACAAACACAATGCATATAAAGTCGTTGGGGTGAATGAGTCGGCATTTACTTTGGAGCTTATTTGCCACTGAATAGCTGTCGTTACGTGTCAGATCGCAAAAATTAGTTATAAAAAATTACGTCGTTGTGTGTCAAGTCGCAAGAGTAAAATACAAGAACACGTTGCATGTAGGATCGCAAGAATAAACTATAAAAACACGTCGTTGTGTGTCAGATCGCAAAACTTAATTATAAGAAACACATCGCCTCGTTGAAGGTGTTGACATTTGCTTTGGACATCATCCGTGTTATCTGCTGTCTTAGGTATAGTGTTCATTGGATTGTAGTATGAGGTAGACTGAGACATAGCAAAAATCGGAAGTCTAATTAACGACCCTTGTGCAGTGTGGTTTGTGTTATTCTAAGCCTTTGTCATCGTCTAGTGAAATATTTGTTGGGTGCTTTCCTTTGTTACGTTACATTTATCTGTGATTGTTCTTAACCCACAAAATGCTGCTTGAGTATGTTAGTTCTCGACACTTACGCCTTTTCCTGATTTTCGCTTCATCATCATCATCATATCATCATCATCATCATCATCATCATCATCATCATCATCATCATCATATCATCATCATCAGCATCATCATCATCATCATCATCGAACCCGTCCTTTGTCCTATTCCTTCCTTCAGGGATTATGGCTAGCCTCACGACATTTTTGAGTGCTCTCCATAATAGTAACGATATACAGTGGCCACCTCAGGCCCTTCCCAGCAACATTTTTTTTTCCTCTGAGCCTGTTCCTTGTAATAATAATGATAATCTGATAGGCTAGAGTTGTCTAAGGTTCATCCACATTATTTTTTTTTAATGGATTCACTTAAGTCTGTCGCAGGAGTCACTCAGCCGAATACAGTTTTATGGCTCTTGTTGGAATAGAATATTAGAGTTGGCCTGACCATGAGAGAGTTATTGGCGATACCATTAACTGTCTTAGGCACCCTTGACTTACTATCAGCTGAATAAATGCATCTTGCTTTAACTAGAATACCAGAGTTGTTCCGAATATGAAAAAGTTAATTGACTATTTTATTACTTATACTGGTTGTGATACAGATTAGCCATTTATAGATTTAAAAAAAAAATTGCTTGTGGAAATTTTTGACATTTTTCGACTGAGGAGTACAACAGACAGTGACATGTAGGTGGAGCAGCAAGAGGTTTAGTTGGAATAACAATAAGCAGCAGGTCAAGTTCTCAGGACAATTTGGAATGCTCGACCCTTCAACTAATTATAGAGCGCAGTTGTTGAACTCTGAGGGCTCTTGCCTATACTGTCTTGTACATCTTAATATTCTCCTGTGTGTGTTACTGATGCATACTCTCTCCATGATAATAAGACTTATATAACACTGAAGCGAATATAAACGTGAAATATGCCAAATATAGCTGACAGGAAGTTGTACAACGAATTTTCCAGGCCAGTTAATATATGGCCTCTTGCCCCATGACTGAAGTTCACCAGCATCGCCTTTGGAAGTTGATTGGAAAGAATGAGGTCGTCTACATACATTATTTTTTTCTCGTACATACCGGATTTTTTTTTCTTTCGTCACTAAGCATGACTCTGCCACCGTGGGAAAGTGCCCTCTCAAGCACATTGTTGCAATAGGTTGTATGTGTGTGTGTGTGTGTGTGTGTGTGTGTGTGTGTGTGTGTGTGTGTGTGTGTGTGTGTGCGTGTGTGTGCGCGCGCGCTTGCCATCCGTTCAGCCTGAGGAAGTCTTGTTGTGCTATATTCTGTTTTTTCTAAGAATTTAACTAATCCAACTTAAGTGTAGAGTTTGCGAACTAGAGAGTTATATATTGCCTTCACTAACTTCAAATTATTAGAAATTGCTCCAAAGCTGAATACAAATGCCTGGCCGCAGCAAAGTAAAATCTTAAGTAAATCCTCGAGCTGGTGCTGTTAATGCAAATCAAAAAGAATGGAGAGATGAGAAGCTGTTACATCTGTGCCTTCCGATAATTTTTGAGGAAAAAGAAAACCCACATCAAAAGCATTTGTTTTGATGTTCTTGGACACATTGCGTAAAAAAAAACAGAAAAAAGACAAACTAAAACGTATCCTTAATATTTTGTCACCATTGAGTGTCTAAGTCTTCTCTCAGCTGATTAAAATCGTACTGAGTTAGCCAGAATCACATCCCTTAGCTCAGTGATCGCGGAAGAGGTGTAACCTTCAGGAGTTTTCAACCCGTTGTTTGCGTATAACTCTAGTTGAATAAAAAATTTTAGTGCAAGGTATAAGGAACCAAAGGTTGGAAGTCTGCAAGACTGTTCCAGAGAGAAAAAAAAATAAAAATAAAACAAAAGAGAGCCAAATTCAAGATCCGTTCATTTCGAGATGCCTGGATACATTGCGTCTAAAAGACCGGAGGTCATAAGCAGTAGGAAATACAAAGAAATTTCCAGAGTTAACCTGTTGTATACATGATGGGCTAAAAGTATCGGTTAACTCTTGCATTAGAGAGCTGAAGAGAAAAGAAATGAAAGTTTGCTGCTAGACGGGTGTTATGCACCCACTTTAATGGAGAAGGAATTCAAGCAGACAGTTTTAAAAAGCAGTGATCACTGAAGTAACGATAAAAAAGAGATAAAGATGCAAAAGTGCAGCGAAGAGACAGAGGTTGAAGAGAGTCAGTAAGAGAAGATGAGTTGATGAGACGAAAAGCTTTGGAATCCATCCTGTCGAAAAGAGTTATATATGGGGCCCCCCACACAGGAGGGTTGTACTGTATGCAGAGGCGAATAAAAACCCCTGTATAAAGTCAACAGCTGTTCGGGGATGAAGAAGGCAGGGAGTTGGCTTAGCACACCTGATCTAAGTCAGTGTTAGTTGAGATCAAGTGCCTGTGTTTGACGATGCAGTAAAATGGATAACAGTCTCTCTTTAAGGAATGTGCTTTTTTCTCTGATCGTGGTGGTGTGCCATATTATCGTTATTTTGAAAGATTCCGGACCGCCTCTTCCTCGGCGGTATGTTATGGTATATGGACTGTTTTTATGCTTGTTATAGTCAGATGACTATGTTAAAATTACAAAGTACCTCTGTAAGTTAATTAGTTTTTGAAAGCTATATCCAACCCTTACATTCTGCAAGTTTCGTCAAAACTTTAAAAATAGTTTGGAGATATCAAGGATTTAAGAATGCATGTTTCAAAAGACGTCATTTACTCGTATTATTATAGTTAATATCTTCTTACAAATTACTTCATGTATATTATATTGATATCCGCAAGATACAAGCAACACATAAGAGAACCTCAAAGTGTAATATGCAAAATAAACCACTAAGGATGAGGTGTTACAATGTCTCCTATACCAACAACAATACGGCTCCATATTGACACAAGGGCTGGGTCAAGCCTCGCGACAAACTTAACACACATGGACTGTATTATTCTCGCTGAGCCTCCACGTATTATTCAACAAACATCAGGTACACTCAGTGAAGATGTGTTATTTACTCAGCAAACGTCCAGAGCCGCGGTGTGAGAACCAGGGTCAGTGAATATTTGGCACAACGTGATGCTGCTTTAAGGTGTCTACTTAGCGAGAGATGCTAAATTGCTTGTATTATTTGCACACGTCGGAAAAATTATGGTGCTGATATGTTATGAATTGTAAATGTAGGTGTGATTATTTATTTTAACCCAGTGGTACGCGGAAATATATTCCTACCCATCTACAGGCTATCAAACACCAAATCCATCAAAAGAGGTTTAATCACATTGCAGATATTGCCTCACTGCGCTTTCCTTTGATTAGTAAATTCTGCTGTGTACCACATTACTGTCTTAAAACTATCTGAAATATCATTACACTTGCAGACTGCAAATTTCAAAGCTACAGAACACTCAGAGATCTCTTAGCACTCCCAACGCCAGTAAATTTTATTATTTATTTCTACATCAGGATCCGGATCCACCTCAAAATTTCAGCAGCTTTTCCTGGACCAACTGTCCACTTATCCACCGTACTGAAATCCAATAACAATTCTTTGAAATACCTTGTATTCAAACAAACATACAAAAAGACACAAGTGAATTCATGACCTCCGTCCACCTTCATTAACGAAGGCGATGACCTGATTCATAACTGAAACGCATCTGTTAACCTGAAGATGTTAACGTTTTTCCAAAGCGCGGCAGTGCAAAATGTGAGTAGTTTCCAGATTTTACGAGCAGTAAACGAGGACTTCAGCAAGGTATAAACCAGATCCGTGTTAAAGCCATTAAGGGATAATCTTTTACCATGTTTGCATGTGAGGATAAAGAAAAAATCATCGGTACTTCACATGACGTAAGAACCAAATATCCGCTGATAGTTTGTCAGTGTCCTCCAGCATGTTGGACTGATATGAAGTGATAGCAAAAAATATTGGTTGTACCTTTTCTGGAGACCACGAAAAAATTACCAAACCTGTTTCTCCTGATCAACTTTTAACCTTTACGTTGCACTAACACCTTTTGTGTTTTATCGCTGTTATCAACTAACAGTGATATTCTGTTTACGATGGGCTCTTTGAACACTGAGGAATTAGATATACCTTTCTTTAACCACTTCATTACAAGTCTTCTTTAATCAGGGTAATATCTGGAGGTAGTAACAGTAAACCAATAGGATTTGCCATTAGACTCAAGCGGTCCAAAAATATTCAGTGGCGATAGTTTTTATATTTCCAAAATTGTAAGAGTTCATATAAATTCATAAGCAAAGCTATTACTCATACAAGTAGCACTAGTGTTATGTATTTAACTTTTTCTTAATCAAGAAGACTCTAAAATTCTACTCAAGGCGTGGCGATTTTATTCAACTGATGATAAAGTACTAGCTGAGAGTCCAACTGCTATCACTAATAACCTTCTCCTGATCAGGACAGTTTCTGTCGTATTCTATTCCGGCTAACCTAGGTGACTTTATCCTGCTGAAAGTGAGTCATAGGAGCCTGAAAGTATTAAAAATAAGCAGATGCGGCATCCATTTACCTGCTGTTCTTCTAGTAATTATCAACTATTTAGTAATATCCAGTGATCAGGCAAAAGAGGCACAAATGAACAGAGTGGATTATATTAACTGTTAGGTGTAAGTGTCCAATGGAATACTGAGAAATACTGTTTTGTTGCAGTATATTTGCAGTAAATTTTTAAAGCCTCTGTCATGCTCATATCTAATAATCGATGAATACCCTTAGGTTCCTAGGACTAGCTGTCACCAAAATAACATCACATCTCACTGGCTGAAGCATAATACTTTAAAGAGTTGTTGCGAGTTTGAAAGGGCTAATCGTTTAAGTAATGATCTTCTGAGACTCTTTTGACCCACACTCTGCAAAATGAATAAACAAATAAAAAAATTGTTGCTTTAACTGCAATACAAAATATAATATTGTTGCCCCGTCCATGAGAGGGTTAATTATCTCTTAGAATGACATCAACTGTGCCGTTACCTAAGGCCATATTCTCATTAACATAGGAAGCAGGGCCGGATTACCAGATATAGGCCAAATGGTCAACTGCCTACCAGGCCACGGCCTGTCACAGGCCATCCAGACTTCCAGAGCGGAATAAATATACGCTTTGGGCGTCCAAATAAGGGCCATCACCCAACAGGCCATCAAAAAGGGCCATTATGGGTCATGCTACAATTTCACTGGAAATAACGGAAAAACGGGATCTATCTGTTGCAGGCCAACCGTCTGCTTTGCCTACCAGGCCACAGCAGGGTTAATCCGGCCCTGATAGGAGGCATAGTAACCGCTTTCCGTTAGCGATAGGTTGTGCACTATACACGTCAATACTTCCTTGTATGTTATGTGTGCCTCCTTATCACCGTCATAGTTTGTGACACAGTACTAACATTTAAAGGTCACTTGGATAATTATCTGTCTTCTGTACATTGTTTTCTCTACTTTATTTAGGTCTGGCATTATCTGTTGATACCCGAAATTATATACACAAGAGAATGAAATCATTTAACGTGAAGGAAAACTACTTCATGTTGTGTAAATGTGTTTTTATAGCAAAACAGATTATAAATATACAAGAAAGTCAATGTCAACTCTCTCTCAGGATGAAGATATTGCAGACTTGTGACCTCATAAAATAATGGAGTTCCAATTAAAGGAGAGTAAAGAGAAACCCCTTGTTCAAGTATTTAGGGATGACCAAGGTTAGTTTATTTCCAGATACTTGCTACATTGGCACGTGGAGATCAGATTACCCAAGGGCAGTTTATTAGCAAAGCAAATGGATGGTTCTCCTATATTTGCTCTCCATACCAACAGCATTAGAATATTGTTAAGTACATATAATCAGTCTGATTTACTACGGACACCAATTAGTGTGCCTCTAATTACATGCAAAATAATTGATTCGGTGCTGGCATGGTTACGCTTTGGTGGATTTTACTGGTGCTCTTAATCACAGCGAACTAATAACATCAGGCGATACAAGAACAGATACTCATGTCTGGTAGCGAACGGCCTCTCTGTGTGAAATATAGTTGTTCATTGTTGCTGAGTCGCAGTTAAAGAATTTATATATAGTGTGTGTGTAAGACCGGCAAGACACTATGAAAACTCGCATTCAGATTAACAATCCATGAATCATACCAGACCCCCATTCGAAACAATGTCCATTAACCCTTGCAACAGGAGGACGTTTTTTTATTTTAATTTGTGTAACCTCAGACGATTTTATTCAGCTTAGGATCTTTGAGTCTGAAATAGATAAATCTTTTCACTGCGATTGTTTTTTTTTTCTTACTATTTGCATATTTTATTAAGCGTGAGAGAGGCTATCGAACTGGAAGGATTCGATGGAACTTAAACTCCATCAATACGAGAGGGAATTTCTACGTTGAGCTAAGAGTAAAAATTGCCTGGAGGTGGCAAGAATGAATAAAAATTACCTGGAGGTAGCAAGACTATACCAAAACAAAACATCATCCTGCCGAGAGAGTTAAATATCGTTCACGTCAGCTCAGAAGAGGAGTTTATGTACTTTCCACAAGGGCCGTGATGCGCAGGTGGTCTGAATTTGCCAAGGGTCTTTAGAAGCGCTGTACGGTACACTGCTTTTAATGCCCCTCAAAAAACAGATTTGCTGACGAGAACATTACCGGCTGCACCAAGAGGCCGACAGCGTAGGGGTATTAGCCTGTCATACTCTCTGTAATTTAGACTGAACATTAAAGGCTTGACCGCTCTATTGCACTCCTTGCATGAAGATTAACCGAGTCGCATAAATCCTCAGGGGCATCGTTAACGGGGCAATTCGGGCTTCTTAGCAGCTGACGGCAAATGCAGTTAAAATCGTATAAGGCTAAGAGCCAAGATAGGTAGGAGTAATTTTCGCATGAGCCCGGGGTAGGATTGCTCACAGAGAAGTTCATCAGGGCGGTAATGAAGCGTGAAGTTTTGGGTCGACCCGTTTGCTCGCTTCACCGTGAAAAGCTGGGGTGATCACTGAGCGGTATAATACAGGCGGTATTTCTGGCGTCCTCTAATGCTTTCAGAAAACGATGATGCTATTTAGATATTACTATTTATCCAGAGGGTGACACGAATCTTTCAAGTTTCCCATGGACAAAGCTTTTTCACAGGATTTTTTTCTTTTTTCGTAGACTAAAGTTGGAACTTGCAATCCCTGCTTTGTGTCTGTAAAATTGTAAGGTGTTCATTTTACCCTTCATTCCTCTAGATTAACTTTTTCGAGGTAGGAGTAAACCCTATAAAAGAAAGAGCTAAAAAGTCTCCGTAAAATTTATCTGTCGCCAAACAACTAATAACGGTAATATTCCTCCAAACTGAAAAATAGAACCTAAAGGGTTTTGGCCGCTACACAGCACAGTTCCCCTCATATGACAAAAACTGGATGAAATTTATACCTATTCGTATCGTCAGTTTGATTTCATCTGACGGAGATCCCTTACCCTTTTTAACCCAGTTGATGCCCAGTTGTAGTCAGATTGGAGAATGGATTTGACCTGTAACCAAGGAGACTATTTCTTGCCTCATAATTAAGGCCTATTACTCCTAAAGTGCATGGAACCGCGACTTGGTATTCAAGGAGTGGGAGTGGCCCAGTTCCGCCAGATGTAGAGGTGTATGGTATAGGAGGACGGCTGGGCCTTGATAGCAGGCTGTAAAGCCTATGCCCAGAGTCGGACACATAAAAAAAAAAAAAATCTTGCTACGGTCAGTTCACAGTTCTATGAGGCAGCGTGGTGGACGTAGGAAACAAGGAAAAAAGGTGGGTAGGTAATAGGGAGGGAGAAAGAATGACAGGAAAATAAATAAGGAGAAGCGTTGGAAGTTAACAGAGAGAAAGTATGATTGGAATGTAGGGAGGGAGAGGCTTGCAAGAAAAAGTGAAAGAGTTGGAAAGAAAAAAGGGCGAGGTGAAAAGGGTTAAAGGTGGAAACGACAAAAAGATGTAATGGTAAGCAGGCAAGAAAGAAAGTAGGCAAGGAGAAAGATGGAAGGATAAGCAGTGAGGAAAGTGAAAATCTAGGAAGGAGAAAGGTAGGAAGATAGAAAGATGGGATGATAGGAAGAGAGGCAGAAAGACAGGCAGCAAGGAAAGGTGAAAAGTGGCAGGAAGAAAGGTGGAAAGGGAGGCAGAATGGGAAAAGAAAAGGTAAAAAGGGAGAAAGGTACAGAAATAGGCAAGTAGACAAGGAGAGGTGGTTCTCAGTAAAAAAGAATAAAGAAATGAACCAAATCTTTCTCTCTCTCTCTCTCTCTCTCTCAAGGACGAAGGAAAAAAAAGAAAGACTAGAGGACTTGGAGTGGGAGTACCTTAGAGAGACAGGAATGGGGAAGAGGAGAATACAGTATGCAACGAGGGAAGGTGATGGTGAGGCAGGCAGGGAAGGTGATGGTGAGGTAGGAAAGGTGATGATGAGGCAGGCGGAGAAGGTGATGGTGAGGCAGGAAAGGTGATGAGGCAGTCAGGGAAGGTGATGAGGCAGTCAGGGAAGGTGATGGTGAGGCAGGCAGGGGAGGTGATGGCGAGGTACGAAAGGTGATGGTGAGGCAGGCAGGGAAGGTGTTGGTGAGGCAGGCAGGAAACGTGATGATGAGGCAGGCAGGAAACGTGATG
>JAGKTI010002892.1:0-26534 GCA_018397915.1 Birgus latro
GGTAGCGTTAAGTAGATACAAAAACTCATTATCGTACTGAAGAGATAACTACGGCATACTAAGTTGTCAGCATATTTACTTTTAACTTAAAAAAATATATACGGTACTAAGTTGTGTCATCATATTTACTTGCAACCTAAAAAAAAAAAAAAAAAAATGACACGATTCACTAACCATAGAGTTTACACATCTCAACCATAATTCCCACAAAAGCGACGGCATCCATAAACAAAGGGAAATCACATGCAGAATGATTACGCTGCCAATCAGGCCTCCGAAATCCTGGCTCCACTTCACGTTTCCACATAATTAACGGTATAATGTGTTTTTTATTTCAATGTCATATATCATGTGGAGAGGATGGAGAGTGAAAGACTGACGAGGAGAGTGTATGTGAGTGAGGTGGAGGGGGCGAGAGGGAGGGGGAGGCCGAGGATGAGATGGAGGGATGGAGTGGAGAGGTATATGAGAGAGGGGGGTGTGAGTTGGGAGCGTGGTAGTGAAATGGCAGGGGACAGAGTGACATGGAGGCGATTTGTTTGTGGCCACCCCGTTCGGGATTGAGGCGTCTGGCAATAGATAGATAGATAGATATAGGTAACTCCACATAAGCATAGATAATCAGGTAATCACAGAGGTACGGTAACTCCATTAAAGGCATCGGTGATAATAATGAAGTAGCAGTAGTTATGATGATAATAATAATAATAATAATAATAATAATAAAATAATAATAATAATAATAATAAACAGGCAATAAGTTATCTCAGAGGCTTCTATGTGACTCAGCTCAAAATGTCTGGTGATAGCCTAGTAGAAACAATACTGGTACTAGAGTTGTCCCAACCATGAAAGGCTAATAATAACAATAATAATAATTATAATAACAGCTACTAGTAACAAAAAGGCAATTAAAGCAAACTGCAGTGCAACCTAATATATACTACATTACTTGACGACCCAACCCGAGGTAATGTGGAAAACTGGGACTGGATGATGGATAATTATATACAGTAGCTACGGTACTGTGAACAGACTGCAGTATTGTGGTTAAGTTCCACACATATAGGATAGCTAGGCTACTCCAATAACAACAATACTGTAATACAATAACTGTACTAATAATAATATATTGGTGTTAATTATAACTACCGACAGAAACTAGCAGCAGCGGCAGAACGTAATTAGTACCGATAGCAGTAGAAATAGTAGTAGTAGCAGCTGAAGTAACAGTAATAAAGTAGTAGCAGTAGTAGTAAAGTAGCAGTTGTATTTTTAGTAGTAGTAGTAGTACAAGTAGCTATTGATAACATAATAATTGTAATAATAATAATAATAGTAATAATAATAACAACTGACAAAGTGGGATAATATTTCAGCGAGACTTGTCCAAGGTTGGGAAGGAACGAGTGTAATTTAAAACCTCCAGCAGGATTTCCGTTACATGAGCCGACTTGTTACTCCCTTCACCCAGAGGACGTCTTTCTGGCTACCATCTGGCCATATTAAAGCTCTGGGGAGAGACTTTTCATTATGGAGGAGTTTAATGGACATCGTTTTTATTTCGTTTATTCTGTTTGGAGGTAGCGTTAGCAAGAATCTGTCATCGCGGTGAAAGGGTTACTCCGGGTTTCTAACTCTCCAACACATACCGTAGGTGACAGACGCAACTTCACTATGATGATTTTTACATATTTTTGCTATATTAAGACGATTTTACTCAGCTTATACGGCCTTTACAAACTTAAATGTATATATTATATAAGCTGCAGGTCTTTCTCACGTTAAATGTAAGCGTCTGAACTATGTCTTCACTTTCGTCTTTGTTTTCATTATCCTAGCCAAATTTCCCACATTAAATGGGGCTATGAGATTTTTTTGAGTTCGGCACAAAAAGACATCACTGGGAACATGAATCAGAGGAGAAAGGAGGCCTCGGGTGCAATTCCCCCCCCCCATCTTTGTGAGGCTGCTTACTGCAAAAGTGCTTGACGGCTGGGTCGTAGCAACACTATGACAATATCCCTTTTCACTGCGATGGTCCATATCAGGTATACATGGTTTTTACCAACTACGGATGATTTTATAAACGGGAGAAAATTAGACAGCCAATGCGTCGTTAGTATGGACGCATTTTGGTGTTTTATTCAGAAAAGACGTGAGAGATTTTGTTCAGTCGACTGATTTTTTTTTTTTTTTTACTCCAACAATCCTCAGACCGGTAGTTTTGATGTAACTCTTACTGGCTGGCCTACCGTTAGTTCAAGTCCCTCCCACACGATCACAGAGCACCTGGGTTGTCCGGTGTCGAAGCACGATGACGAATCCTCTAAAAGCAGGGATCTCATGATGCTTCATGTCTAAAAGATCATTTTTTCACACTTTCTCCGTAAATGTACTCAAATATGCACGTGCCTACTGATCGCGTGGAAGGGCCTTAGTTGTGATGGAAGAATAAAAGCTTATCCATTTACTGAGTCTCTCTCTCTCTCTCTCTCTCTCTCTCTCTCTCTCTCTCTCTCTCTCTCTCATAAATTGGCAATCTTCGCTTTCACCTTGCTAAACAAAACAACTTTTACTCGTTATTTTTACGGCTCTTGTAATTATCGAAGTTTGTACTCTTCGTAACAATTTTCTTCACAACCCTATTATCTCAAGCACACATTCAATCCTCGTTCATTTAAGTTTTTACTAGTGAACTTTATAACTAATTAATCCAGTCTTAATATTTTAAGTGTTATGATGTTATACAAGGGGAAGAATGACAAGAACAAAGAGAAAGTGGAACGAAAGTATTTGAAAAGAAACAAGACAAACCTTTAAGAAACAGGAAGAGGAAACCAAAACCAGGAAGCAAGTTAAAAGACGAAAGTAAAGGCACACAAAACCCAAGTTCCAACTGAATGAGAAATTCTTACATAAGACAAATATGAGAATTAAGAAGTTTAAGAAAATATGGCGCGACCAACATCTAATCACCTCACCTCGATTTCTATGCGGTTGACTTTGATATACTGCCAGTTATCCGTCCCGAAGGCGATTGCAAGAAGCGCGACGGATACCACGGCACATATCGTTGCCAGGGATAGTGTGATGGCTGAACAAGGCATGATGACAAAGTATATAAAATTAACAACAGCACAAAAATCCACCCCCAAGCGTCGTACACCCTCCCTCCACCAAGTCTAACTGGGAACTGGTTTGCCAGAGACTCGACTCGTGGACCCGCCGCACCTGTCTGCCGAAGGGTCGAGCTTCGAAGGGGTAGGGAGACGAGACAAACCCTGTTGAAATCTTGCTTTTTTTTTTTTTTAGTCTTCATATTAATTCAACTTTCATGGATTTCCTTGTCATTAAATACGCAGATTAGCAACTCCGTTATTTAATGGTTTGGTTCCTACATTAACATTTAGCTGTAATCATAAGATACATTCCCGCTCCTGCGAAGCTCACACACCTACGGCCTTAGGCGACTGACCAAAACATTCTTGAGTCCATGTGAAAGAAAACGGAATGAATCTATGGCCGTGAAACTTTTATTTTGCCACGGACACCTGGCCAGTCCCGCTACCACGATAATCCCAGTGGTTATATGTTGACTCAGCGCGAACCAGTGCATACACTCCAGCTTGAAAACACAGTAAATAAAAAGATCTTCCGGTATAATGTTCAACCTATTAACCCTAGGATGCTTGCCAAAGGTTTTGAATGTGGCTTTTGCCATACGATTTTATTCAACCCTGAAAGCATCTATAAAGACTTTAAATTAAGAAATTGTGGCAATTATTTAAGTGCTGCATCACTGATCATCATTCTAACCCAATATCCAAGTTAATGTTGTGGGGAGATCCAAAGCATAGGTCTGTGATCTCACTGATCTCATACATCACACGCAAGGTTGGACCAAGCCCTGTTTGGGGGAGCCCACTGCTGCAAAATATGTACACATTTTAATAATTTGACATTTTAGATAGGGAGACCCGAGGTCTCCGTGAGGGGTCTGCCCCCCCCCCCCCCTCCTACCCTATGACTACGCCACTGATTCCATGTAATCCTTAGAATCGAGGAACACTTTTGTCACTGGAGAAATGGCCTGCCTCCATTTAGTGCTTCACACACTAGTTTAGGTGGACATTGCTGCAGCAAGGGGGCGGGGGAGAAATTGAGGCCAAGGCCCCCCCTTTCATAATATAGTCACTTAAATGCATAAAAATGTGTAGACAGATACTATCTATCTATTGCCAGACGCCATAATCCCGTAAGGAGTGGCCATTTGACTCTGAGTTATTTGTTTTACAGGGAGGGGCACTAACCCTCCACCAACCCACTTGTTGACACGTAGGGAGCACGTATGGTTTGGTTATATGGTTACCACCCAGCGTTGTAAATGGTTTCTTGGTTTACAGGAAACCATTTGGCTTGTCACTCAATGTAAAGCCACCTGTAAAGGAAAGAAAAGCAATAAGAAGTGACAGGAAAGATGGGAGAAATAGGAAGTGAGGAGGGGAGGCTCAGAAAGAGAATGATAAAGGCTAAGGAAGAAGTAGGCAGCACTACACCAAGTGAGTGGATGATGGTCGCCACCACCTACCACTATAAGATACACATTTATTTATATTATTTCATTATTAGGCTACTGATGATTGATTTTCAGGGTTGTTTGCTTTACTAACTGACTCAATACATTTTAATCTACTCAATACATTTAATCTACACAGTGTTATAATGCTTTCCAATGACAGCCAAAATTCAGGCACCCCACACCCCCAACAAAAACTTGGCTGTGGTGTAGATGGCTTTTGGGACTGTAGGACAAGAAAGGGTTTAAGGAATGTGGTGCTGACAACAAGTGAGTTACTGAGGGGATCTAGATATGGTATGAATATGTCAAAGCACATCAAAAGTCATACTACTGTAGTCTCTGAAAAGTTTTTACCCCCAACTGGGACCAAACCTTATTAAGGAAGGCTGGTTGCTGAACAAGCTACTGCTTCCCGATGCTCCAAAGACCCAGGTCCAGTAATGATCCATAGTACTGTACAATCTCTGGCCTACTCTGGTCACTGGGCAAGTTGAATTCTGAGGCATTTCTTCATAATAGCACACTTCAGCAACTCTCAAATATGCAGCCTAACAAATCCTGAGGTTCAAATGCATATCAACAGTGGATGGGCTACTGTGCAAAAACAACCCTTCTGACCAGGGTGGGCTAGAGACTATAGATCAAGACTATATCTGTACAAAATGTTTGATTGCTTGCACCAAAGCTGGTGTGTAGTGAAGTTGGCACTTCTACAGACCAACATAGGGAGGTAATGTTTCTAGCCGTACCCTTGTTGCTTTCAGTTACCCATTAATCCCTGGGGGTGTAAGATAATTATTTATGACAGTACAAATTATACCCACATATGGGCAGAGCTGAAGGGTAAGTGAAGCTGTGTACTGCAGTTGCATCTGTCGTGCCTGGATAAATAAGTAAGAGTACCACCAGAAGATTTCATATTTTCATTTCATTATGATCCTAAGATGGATGGATCATTAAGATCCTGTTGTAGTGGTTAAGAGTTGGATACTTCTCTATGCTGAATAAAATCATCTGACAACAGTATGAGTAAAATCCATGTACTGATCATATTCAGGGGTTAAATTCCACCCACAAAAGAGGTTAACCATGGATGTATGGCAATGGCCACAAACATGATTTTATCCAGATGACTGACATTTTACATAATCTAAAAACAGGAAATTAAAACAGTATTCTGTATGAGCAATCATATTTTATGGATCATATAATTAAAATAACTTGTGCTGTGCAGGGAATGCAAGTTCTGTGATGTACAGTACTACATACATTGCTGTAATACAAGGGTTCCCAACTGTTTTAGCACTGTGTCCCTCCTTGGTCAGGACTGTATTCATAATGCCCCCCCCCTCCCACAATGATGTTTTGTGTATTCCTATGGATGCTTCCGATGTTAGATAGCAACACTACACGTGTTTCCTCGAAATGACAGTTGTGAAGTTTTCCTGTCAAAGTTTCTTCTTCATACATATATTTGGGAATACCCTGTATGCATCTGAATGGCCTAGCCCTATACTGAATGTTGATTACCCCACACCCACCTTGGCAATCTCAAATGTCCCCCCAGGAGGGCGCACCCCCCAGGTTGGGAAACACTGCTGTAACAGCTAATATATACTGTAAAGTACTGTACTACAAAGGAAGATTTTCAATAAAATGTTGTGCAATTACAAAGTAAACTTGTCTACATCCCTGATGCAATGAAGTATGAAATGGGTGAAATGCATGCACCATCAGTGTGGTTAATAATATAAACGATCACAGACGATTTCTATTAGTTACAACTAGCTGCCAATTAATTAAAAAAAATTAATAAAGATTAAATCAGTAGAACACATTATATGTAGAATTAAAAAAAAAAAAGTTTGATTACAACCAAATATAATTTTTTCTTAAACCCAGATTAATCATACTGCTAGCATGTACTACACTGTCAAGCCACTTCTGTGCTATGATGGATATTTTTTTTTTTTTTTATTCCTGCTACTGTCAAAATATTATTCAACATTGGAGAAACCTCTCTCAGTGAAAGTATTGAAAACAATCTTTACTGTGCCTTTCACCAAACAAGGTCTCTCAGTAGCTAAATATAAAAGTCTGGGAGTAGCAAGAATAATGCTTAATTTTAATAAGGTTACACCACTGTACTACATGGGTTTAAAAGCAAGAATCCAAGGTGATCAAGATTCAGTGTAAACAAGTATAATTATGGTAGAGACATGCTGAACATACTTAATACTTTTATATCTGCTGCTACATGACAGAAGGCATAACAGCAGCAGCAAAATTGAGCTATTTTTGAACATCAGTATTTGAGTTCTGTGTGCAACAGTGTATGAATTCTACTGCTAAAATATATAGCCTGCTAAACAAATACATGTACAGTAGTCCCCATTTAAAGTTCACATAAGTTGCTAATGACTTAAGATCAATTTTCACTTACAGCCGCTCTTGTTTCACCATAAAGCTGATTTGAAGTCATGCGTGAATGTACTATATTTTGTGCTTTTAACCCCTCGATTACTACCTGCATACATCCTAAACTTTAAGTGAGAACTGACTGTAGATGCTCACTAGACCATGCTTGAGAAATTTACAGGCATGGTTTACATTTTCAATGTGATGCCATCTTTCTATTTTGTTCTTGCTGTCACATGGTTTTGAGAAGGTTTTATGGTGGATATCTCATAGTAAAGGTACGTTAAGGTTAGGTGGGGCAGACACCGTGAGGTACTCAGCTGCAGTACTCATTTCCATAACATAGACCTCTGAACCTGTGGTGGGTTATTTACTCAATATCTTTGAATACAAGGCCTGTACATCATTCAGGCTACCACAGTTACCTCCCCTAGGTGTTACCCTAGGTTTATACTTTACCTACCAACCCACAAAGGATGGATGGACAACCGATTCTTGTTACGTCAGCTACCCACACCCAGATTCAAACCATAGCAGTAATGGGCCAGTAGCTTCACAGTCAGCAATGCTAATCACTCAACCATTGTGGTGGGGTTAAGGGGTTGCAAACAAATCTCCATTTATCTCTTTAGCACAATGATACATTTTCACTTTTTTTCCTGCCACCAGACAATTCAACTTCATTCATGGGAGACTTCTCATAGTGAAGCAGCTGCATGAAATATAAGCATCATCATCTGACCCTGTGTTGCCCTACGAGGAATGTACGAGCCCGGGGCTAGGCAAGTTGGTCCTGACATTTAAGATGAGAGTGACCAGCCTCACTCATCCCTGAGTGGCAGTACATGAGCAATATAACCCAACCATCCCTTGGATTTGCAAACCTGCACAGGTTCAATTCGACTGATATGCCTTAATTACCCACTAAACCACCAGGCATCACAATTTGGTTATATGGTTACTACCCAGCATAGTAAATTGGATCCTAGTGTGAATTGGTTCCTAGTGTACAGGAAACCATTTGGCTTGTCATTCAGTGTAGAGTCACCCACAGACAGAAGGAAGAGGAATGAATGAAAGAAAGAGACAAGAGGAAGGAAGGAAAAAAAGGAAGAGAGGAAAGGGAAGTCACCCGGCTGCACTACATCAAGTGAGTGGATGGTGAGCGCTCCCACCTACCACCAACAAAAACATAAATGTCTCCCAGAGCACAGTTATAAGGTGACTGGAGGAGGTTCACTACTTCAGTCTAATGACACGTTTTTAATTTTAATTCTCCTGCAGCTGATGGATGATTTAATTCAGCACAGGAGGGTACCGTATTAGTGATGGGTTTAATGAAAGATTTATCTTACCAATCCAGCTCAGAAAGCCCCTCCTGATCTGAATGGTTTCTGAAATTAACAAGAATAAACAAGGAAGATGATATCAGAGTGAAGTACAGCAGTTAAGTGTTAAGATGGTTACAAATGACAAAGTGTAATTAAAATGAAGAAAAGATAAGTGAAAGTATGATGAAAACAAATGTAAAATACTGTGTTCAACAACAAATGGCAAATATTACTATCTAACCCAATACACTTTTTCAACAGATAAATTCTTTTACTTCCAAAACTAAAAACATTGTGTTCAGTATAAGATATAGTATTTACAAGTCATTAAAATAAGTCTTTGGTCCAGATGAAGATCAATCAAGCTACAAACTAAATAAGTTCTATTGTGAAGCACCCAATGTCAGTGTTACTTACTAGTCTAAACAATTTATGTTCGTTCATCAATATTTAATTCCATCATTCCAGTGACATTATATATATATACTATAATTAAATTCATGCCATCTCCAAATAATTTTCCTGAAATATAGAAGGATCTGTAGTGGTGACTGGATTTTATTACGGCAATAACTATCTCATCTTGATCAAAAATTCCTCCTGAAGCACAATAACACTGTGGAAATAGCAGGAACAGACTATAAAATGTCACAGGATGGTTCATAGGTTTAACACACACACAGCAACAAACTGGAAGACGGCAATAAGGAAACTTTCCAATATACTTTCCCACTACCATGACTGACAGATTTACAATATCACTACTACTACCATGTACCATCTCTTCACTCATCCTCCAGCCAATCTGGTACTTCCTCACCAGAGTTTACATGTACAGTACTGTAGTATGAAATTTGTACTATGCAATTCCCAAACACAAAATCCAACATTCAGCTGAGTTCAGAAAATTCATTATCTTCTTATTCTATACATACTCAGTTCTCCTACCTATATGGAGAAAGTTTTGAGGACGAGGATAATATTGAGCAGAAATTACTTTTTACCCTATTAAAATTCACTCTTACAAATAATTTCTTACCATTATATCAATCTAATTATTGCTTGATACTATACCCTGTGAGCAGTGGCTTTAAAAACAGAAATTTCAATCACTTCTCTCCCTACATTTAAGCAACACAACCTACCATCCTTCCTCTGGTACTTCCTCAGTACATTCACTCACTTTCTCAATTTACATGTTTTTTATCTATCTACTTCCCTGGCCCAATGGATCAGTTGCCTTTTAGAACTCACAAACCATGGTTTGAACATTCATAGTAGAGCTGCATGCCCATGTGTAAGTCAACTGCTACAATACAAACACACAAAATATAAACTGAATCATCAAAATGTCTGTACACCAAGTTTATTTCACAGCACTTACACTCACCTGCTTCCCCAGCCTAGAAAGTAAATGTAACTGAAGTGTGCAATATTTTTCTGTACAATCACAGAACAACAATATTGCAGTATGTAGGTACTGTACATATGTATTTTAGTTGTTCACCTCCATGCATCTGACACTGGTGAGCAGCTCTATCATACATGATGAAACTATGTTTTGTATGTTCTACTTGTGTGCTAACAAAGTATTTGAACAGTCTTCAACATATCCTAGCCAATTCCAAGTTGCAATGATCTCAAATCTAATATAAACTGCTCCATGAAGTTAAACTTTTGGGCTCATTGTTGGTGATACCAACCCACATGAACACAATTATATGAGCAATTCAGCTGACTGCCTAATACTAGTTGCTATTTTGTTTATGAGATGGCTGTGAACAGAAGACTTCATGTAAAAGTAATCCTGAATTGTATTCTTTTTTGCACACACACAGGTACCCATCAACCATATCTATCCATTTTCTCCAAGTCTACCTTCCCTTTCTGTTTCAATGGTTCACTGTTATACACTTATTCAACCATTCTATGTTAATCCATTCAAAATATAATACAATCATTCCACTGCAATGTGCTGTGTTGTTTCTCAGAAACAGATTATTATACTGCAATTGTTAACAGTGAGATACTAGGAAATATGGCAAGCAAACACAGCACAAAAACAAATGACCCTCTTCACTGATACTGCTGTGCAAACACTTATGTATGAGCTTTAGTGCATATTTCACCCATGCACTTTCCTTAAGATGTACTAGTCATCTGTAAATGAGGGTTGTTATAGAAACACCTAGTTTAAACTATACAGTGAAATCTGACCAACACATGAACCTGGTGGGAATGACACCACAAATACAACCAAACAGACAACAAACCCACAAGCAATATGAGGAGAGTGCTGGCATTACAGTCTATACCAAAGCAGCTCCGAGTTTAATTTACCAGATAATATTATGAGAACTGACAGCCACAACATTTTTTTCATCCACACATAAAAGAGTAGCAATGGACATTGTAAACACTGTCTTTTCATGGTAATGAAAGTACTCTGTACAAGAAATCATTGGAATTTTCTTCTTCACACTGAGCTCATCTGAGTCTACAGTATAATACGCAGCTTATCCTGTATACCTGCAGTACTTCGCCCTGTTTATGCTTATTCTCTGGTCACATCCACTTACATTAATACAGTATAACCTATTACACCTGAATGTTACTGAATTCACTGCTTTAGAGTATTCCTTATTACAAGAACATGCAGCTGAATTAGAGTAATGATGATTTCAAAAACTTTGGATGGTGTAACCTATGTTACTAGAAACTTGTACAATACCATTATACTTGTATCATTCATTGGGAATACTGTATGAACAGGGAAATTACATTCAAATCATGAATAAAATATAAATGTACAATGTAATAATAATAATAATAATAAAACAATACCCTTGTGTCTAAGATGGGTTTGTCCAAGTCGGAGACCATAAATAATAATAAAATATATTGCTGTAATACAATTGCATATGTCCAATACGGAACCAATGGCTCATAACGGCCCAAATTCAAGGAGAACATAGCTATGACAGTCTCACCCGGTCCAACACGGTTCCCGCGCCCAGGAGAGTGACGTGGTTGCGATGTTGTCCAACAAAGTATTGGCATCTGTTCATGTGATGAGCAGGCAGGACTTGCTTTTGTCTCCCTCACCAGAAGGCCGTGGACACACTTACCGCGTGCTGCACTCAGCATTTGCTCCTAGGTTATTGCCTCTCCTTATGTAACCATGCCTATGAAACCGTCTGCTAACCCCTTGAAGCACCGCCATCTACCTCAGGCTACTAAGCTGGAGATAACAAGCTCAGAAACCCTCACTTTCAAGGTGAGGAAATTTGTTTTGGTGCCAAAATAGGACTAGGATGATGTTTCTAGGGGCACTTTTGAAGATTTTGTGACAATATTAATTTTTTCCATAAGGTCTTGTGTTGGTCCTTGACATTTCTCATCCAAGACGGGACCCTCAGGCAACAATATTATCGTCTTGGACACGAGGGTACTGTAATAATAATAATACTGATAATAATAATAATAATAATAATAATAATAATAATAATAATAATAATAATAATAATAATAAGAGTAATAATATAATACAAGTAATTGGTATAAAGGGAATAAAAAAAATGGTAACAGCCCATCTCATACTACCCCCTAGGTGGTGTACGAGCCAGAGGTGAGGCCACACATTCTTAATAAGTCATAGTTACAATTAACCCTTTAACCACAGGTGGAGCACTGGTACTCTTGTGCCCATTCTCAATGTAGCTACAGGTGGAGTATATGTACTCTATGGTAACCGAAATATTCCCACACCAGACATGTTCAAATAACCGTAGTCATAGGGTTAATGTACTGTACTACATACTCCTTTTTAAAAAGACTCGAGGATAATGTGCTAGAAACTAAAACATTGTGCATCATACCCACAAGATACCAAAAAAAATACTGTACATTTGATCTATACTCTGCAGTCCACTAGCTACTCAGTGCACAAAGCAATGGTCATAGCCATCATCATGACCTTTATACCTACCTGAGGATGGGATGAGGTAAGATCCAGACAAGGAAAGAAAAAGTATAAAAGAGGTAGAACTATTAACAGCATGTCCAGTAAAATGGGCCACAAAATAGTCACTTTATAACAAATACAACAGTAGGTACTTAATCATCTACTTCTGGACACCAGCCATCTGAACTGTATTAAAATAGAATTATGCATTATCAGGTCTAAAACTTAAAACTAAACATACCAGTACTGTAATAAAATAGTAATCATTATCACATGCCGTCAATATCATAACCATACTTAACATTGCTAGTTAAGCAGTCATGTTAAGTATGCTAGTGTTTCCTGATGATTATAGACTTTAATAAAGTTAAAAATATTCATATTCTCTTGTAAAGTAAGTAAAGTACACATACTACCTCTATATATGAAATTAGTGTCAATATACAGTACTCTGAGGAACTAAAGAAACTGTTTTTTACTGAAAGACATGGCCAAGTAACCATATTTATAATACTCAAAAGACAGAAAACTATGTTTTTGTTCTCATCATTATGCTCTCATCACTGCTTCCCAATTCTTGGTTACCCTCCTCCTGCCTCCACTCACTTATTCTTCCTTCTCCATATTTCTACATCATTATAGCCTTCCCCTATTAATTCCATTATGTAACATTCTTCAGCTCTGCTTTACCTTCCAGCTATATTCTTTACCTCTTCCAGCTTTCCCCTACTATGCACCTCTTCCTTGGCTATCTGTTGAACTTGAAGAGGCTCTTCTTGGATCCTTTGGATTCAGGTGGCTGTAGGCAGATAAGAAAACAATACTGGTAAAATGAAACAAAATCACACATGTCAAATAATGCAAAGCAGTGTGCAAAAATATCTCATTAACTAATCCCTTTACTACCACAGGTCTCCCTAATGCTGAATAAAATTATTTGTGGCAGCAGGTATAAAATGAAACAAGACATCATGATACAAAGGTTGTAAACCATCAAGGGATTCATCGCAGCCAACAATGAGAGGTAGTAAGACTGACATAGCCATACTTCAACATGTTTTTTGGAACATGTTGTTGTAATATCTACAGGAGGCGGGTGGGTGGGTGGGGGGGGGGGGAATCTGCACATCACAGGAAGGGTAGGAAATCACAATACTGTTCTGTATCATTTTATATGGCTTATGGCAGACTTCTTGTAGTGGAAGCAACAGAATCAGTCTCCGCTTACCTATTTAGTATAATGACACCAGTATAATAACTTACCTGTACTGATTTCTTCTTGCTACTGCCAGGTGACAGGAACAGCCTACTTTAGTAAAGGAATTACTGATATGGTAAACTCCATCAACACTAACCTGCCTAAATATGACTTATTGTATCACCTGCCTTAATTCTTTCAGGATAAAAGAAATCTTAACTACTTTGTTTTTCATGGGATGGAACAATGGGTGGTGCCCATGCTGCCTCAGCAACACCCCTTGTTTATCACACTAAGATAGTACCTGTTACTATGCACACAGAGAATGTATCTATTACTGTTATTATGTCAATTTCACCCACACTCAAACCATCCTTGCTAACAAATGTTATTTAGTTGACTCTGGGCAAGGGTATGTCTGACCCTTGTTACTTTGGAAAATCCCATGGCCAACACCTCAGAAATACTCCTGGTTCTGTCCCTGCACCAGATATTCATACTTGGCTTATTGGTAGCTTACCATCCTCAAAGGGTTAAAGTAAGTATCTGATACCTCTTTTATGGCATGAGGGACCTTAACTACAGTAATTCCTTATTTTATGTTGGTGATGTGTTGCAGAATATTACAAATTTTTCCAGACAACTAGTGATGTAAATTGAGAAAAATTTATAGGCAGCAATGGAACTTTAATGGGCTATATTCTGTAAATTACTGTGGACTTATCAGAAAATTTAAGCAAGCCAACAAATAACAAGGAATTGGTGCACTATATATAATCTTGCTCATGCCAAACAATTTTATTCAGCTTAGGAGTCGTTTCTGATCATCGGCGACAGTCTAGCCAAACAAATGGCAAAACAGGAGGGATAAGTCACCATAAGTTTGCTGCCCAGTAGCAGCCGAGCCTTCTCCTCCTCGTTGGGGACTGTTGAGTCATCTGGCCGGAAGTGAGACAAGTTCAACTTATGCTTGATGGCCTGTATAGGATGAGGGGGAGCTTAGAGGTGATGCTGAAATATTCAATGATATCAGCTTGCCAACATTATGAATTATAAGAGTAAAATAATGGAAAGAAATTGCAAGGCATGCTATAATATTAATGAAAATGTGAAATTAGTGGAGAAGGACTATACTCATTTACCTTAACCTGACCCAGACATTCAACCTTTTGCAGTTTATTTTGCACAGTTCAATGGAGGCAAAAGACAGTGCTACGGCTCCACAGCACTTCCATGGCACTGCTTTCTGACTAGCATCGTAATTTAGTATTCATACATTTTTATATCTCGGCATTCAAGAGGGAGAATGGCAATTTCACACCAAGTTAAAGTAAAATGGGTAGTCATTTTTACTGACGATGAAATATCAACATGTAATAAAATCTACTGGGCAGTCTCATGAAAGATGAATAGAATGGTGCTCAAAAGCAAGAGTAACAATAATGCTGAAAACTAAAAAGATGAGTAAGTTGGTAGTAAAAAATAAAAAGTGGGTGGGGAAGCGTGACAATGAAGGACGGAGAGATACACCTCTCCTCACTGTGTGATCACTGGGCCGCTGGTGCTGGGCGGTAGGCCGCTTAGGTGTGACCGGAAACGTGCCAGATATTGCTTACTATTTAATCATCACCATCATCCGGACCTTAGGGCAGGGTGAGAAAGTACTGAAGAGGAACCTTAAATTATACTTTCACAATAATCAGATTTCTTTTATTTCTTTATTTCTTCAACACCATAAATTAAGTCTGGAGGGCCAAGCAAGATATGAAAAGGTTGCCAGATAAAGGGAGTTTTGTCCAAAACTTAAAGAGAGCAAGGCATCACTTATCTGGGCAATTGTACATATCTTACTCAGCCAACCAAATCCTCTGTTCCTCTTCAATTCCCCAGCCTCATCAACTTGAACACCTTCTCCCACATACATTTACCTTATCTATCCACTTTCTTCCTGGCCTCCCATCTCTCCCGTATCCTTCAAACTCACCCACACACAGTATACCTGTTTCATCACCCTTTCTACAAGCATTCTCTCCATATGACCATACCATATAAGCACACTCCCTTCTACCCAATTATTAGACAAATGGAGAAAGCAACTCACCTGGGACAACAAGGCTGATTTTGAGTCCTGCTTCATGGCCATAAGGAAGTCAAGCCATGTCCAAGTGACATTATGATACTCCAATGTTGGAATCACCAACCGGACATTGTTGACATCCTCAAGATTCTTTTCCTTCTTCCCCTTGTAGCTCACGCGTACTGGCAGTTCAGGGATCTTGATGTAAACAAAGAGCTTGTTTTGTTCAGCTCTTTGCTGCAGAGATGAAAATAAAATTATTAGCATATGAAAAGAAATAGCAATATGGTAGTACTTCAGGCAGAAGTTGCCTCCAGTGGTTCACCATCCTCCTTTCAGATGAGGAGGGAACTGAGGAATATTTGCATAACCAGCCAGCACTGCATGAAGACATCCCTCTCTATGAAGAACACTAACACAAGAACATAAAGAGAGGAGAGCTGCAGTAAGCCAGTTTGCCCACATTAGGTACAAAAAGTCCTCAACATAGGTCACAAATAATTTGCAAAATATCATAAATTTTCCATATAACTGGCGCCATATACTAAAAGAAACTTACAAAGTCACCATTACAGGTAACAATGTATCTTTAACAAGGAAACTTTTTGCAATTTATAATAGACTTAAAAAAAAAGTTACTAATAATGAGTATTTAATATACTCTAGTTCATGTTCACAGATGCGAGTTAGCTATGAGAAAACAGCAAGAATAACAAACAACCAGATCTTTCAATCAGAGCAGCAATCTTCATTTACCTTCATAATCTCAAAATCATCTTTATCCTGGAGTGAGACATAGAAGCTGGACTCCTTGTGTGACTTCCGGAGTGCACCCTGCTTCCTGCCACCCTTCCCTGTGGATGGAGGTAATGGAGTGTGAGAGGAGAGGAGAAAGGAGTAGAGAGAGGGTAGGGGGAAAGAAAGTGAATGAAGTGAAGGAGAGAGGGAATGAAGATAGAGCTAGAGACAGATAAAGGAGGAATTGAATGAAGATCTAGAGAAAGAGAGAAACAGAAGAATGAGGTGGTGAGAGTTGATAATTGGGGAGAGAGAGGTTTTTGAACATAAAGAATTGCAGAGCAGAGACAGAATGGGGAATGAAAGAGAAAACATAGTCAAATGAATGGGGAATGAAGAAGAAGGAAATAGAGAAAGAATGTGAAATGAAAAAAAGATGTGTGGAGGCAGTAGAGACTTAAGAAAGATGTGGTGAGATGGAAATGAAGAAAGGTCTACGGGACAGATCTTGGTACTGTTGATGAACTGTTGTACAATATACAGTATTGTACAGTACTATGATATAGTATTCTGCTGAATATCTCTAAAGAAGAAGGTAGTTATATGTTAAGGAATATGTATACAACATGACCTTACCAGGGAACTTTTTTTCTATGCATCCATTCAGGGCTATCTGTGCAATGCAAATGAATAACAGCTCTGACCACAGTTGAAATATGGTGGTAACTGAAAGAAAAAGCTAATGCACCATCTTAACTTGCATAATGAATGGCAGGTACCAGTATGATTAAATAAATTTACTATTTACAGCAAAGCATATTATACAACTCCCTGTTTGTGAAGGCAAAAGGAAAGCAAACAAATGAAAGCAGTTCAGAATATTCTTCATCATTATAAATCCCACTAGTGTAAAATATCCTTTCCAGTTACCATCCACAATGCACAGTACTACTAACCACCTGAATTCAGCTGCATATGTAACAGTTATTTAACATACACTCTTATTAAAAAATTTTACGTCTATGTTTGACCACTGACCATACTGGCATGTGGTCTTTTCACTTGTTGGCAATTCTCATGTATTGCAATCATGAGTCATTCCCCTATTCCAGATATCTCCATGCAAAACCACTTAATAAAGGTGTTGGAGATAACATCCTTAAGATGAATCAGATAAATCAGAATGAGAAATACTTATCCCCATTCAGTGTGATGATTTACCTATCCCCAACAGATTCTGCTTAGCTTGGGGGATAAGATCCTTCATGGTGGTAAGGAAGTTAGAGGTACTATTACGACCCTTTTTAATTTAATACTACTACAACCAGTCAATCGTATTTTATATCTAAGAGAACCATCATAAGTGGATAAAAGTGACATCCCACAATACTTACCATGGCCAACATCTGACATTTCCTCCTCTGTTGCATTGTCTGGGAAGCAGAACTTCATCATCGTCTTGAAGAACTGGTATGTTAGTGCTGGAACAAGATCAGTCAGACTGGAGTAATCACCACACTTTAGACTTAAATCGTTGCAAGAGCTTGTATGTGTAATGGTTTACATCATCATCTAATCCTGTGTTGCCCCATGAGGTGCGTAGAAGCCCGGGACTGGGAAAGTTGGTTCTGACATTTAAGATGAGTGTGACCAGCCTCACCTATCCCTAAGTGGGATCACGAGAGCAATAAACCCTAACCACCCCTTGGATATAAACTGACACAGGCTCAATCTGGCTGGAGTGCCTTAATTAACCACCAACCACCAGGCGCCATAGTTTGGTTATATCGTTACCACCCAGCGTAGTAAATGATTTCCTAGTGTACAGGAAACCATTAGGTTTGTTACTCAGTGTAAAGTCACCTGTAGACAGAAGAAAAAGGAAAGAAAGAATGGAAAGGACATAAGAGGTAGGAAGGAGAGAAGGAAGGAAGAGAGGAAAGGACAGCCACCCGAAAGCAGCACTACACTGAGCGAGTGGATGGTGAGCATCTTCACCGTTTAAATTATAATAATGGCTTAAACAAATTCGATCAGCTGATCAGGCCAGGTGCAGACAACGGGATAGGTCCATTATGATGTGGCAGGGGTAAACCAGCTCTGCTATCGGGCCCTGCTGCAGATGTCACTGATTGCACTGTGCAGTTGACCCTCGTGCGGTGTGGTGTGGTGAGGATCTGTCCCTTCTCCCCTTGGGGCTAAGATATGAATGAATGCATGTGTGTCTGTGTGGATGAGTTAATTGGGAGTATGTCATCCTGTCTCAGCTTTGGGGGAAGCAGCCTTGGTATATAGACAGATAGAGATTAAGTGGCGTATATATTAAATTACATCATTAACATCATAGTTTAAACCCTAATTCCTACAAAGGAGACAGGGTTTGCACATTATAACTACAGAGAGATATACTGTACACCCCTGATATTAATAAAAACATAATTAAAGTATGAATAATGATAATGCCATAACAGAAATAAGGGCTGGACAATAAAACTTTCTTGATGCTACTTACAGATGTTTAGAGGCACAACATTAATTTCAAAGTGTTCGATGATGGATATTCCTCCACAAGGTGGCTTCTCTCGACAGAATATTCTCAGCGTCCTCTGTTGAGGCAAAAAGATGAAAACTAAGACAAAGAAATTAGTAAAATTAGTCTTTCTTTACTTCTGTTACATTTACAGTTCTTTTATTAAGTTTCTGTTGAGTAAATGCTTTTCTTCACTCAAATGTTGTTCGTCATTCATTATACAGGTGCTCTGAAGTCAGAAATGAGTGTTTTGTGACACTAACTTCTCAGTCATGAAACAAAAGCACGATTCACTTACAAGTAAAGTTGATTAACTTACAGTAGCATTTTGCTGACACTCATCCTAGACTTTAAGACATATAAGGTGAGGGTGACCAGTCATACATCCCTGAGTAGCACTATGTGAGCAATTAACCTTAACCATTCCTCAGACTTGGATCCATTAGGGCCATACCCAAACCTCTCTCAACTCCCATTTATTTCTATCATTATGAACAAGCAACAAGAATGATGGAGAGCGAGAGACTGATGAGGAGAGTGTATGTGAGTGAGATGGAGGGGGGGAGAGGGAGAAGGAGGCCAAGGATGAGATGGATGGAGGGAGTAGAGAAGTATATGAGAGAGGGGGATGTGCACTGGGAGCAGGGCAGTGAAATAGCATGAGACAGGGTGACATGGAGGCAATTTGTTTGTGGCCACCCTTTACAGGACTAAGGCATCTGGCAATAGATGGATAGACTGAACAAGAATGAAGTGAAGGGATGGGATGGAAAGGTATTTGAGTGAGAATTGTGTGAATTACAGGGAGGGCAGCCAGATAGCAGAGGACAGGGTGTCATGCAGGTGATTTGTTAGTGGTAATCCCTTCTGGGATTATAAGGCATCTGGCTATGGACAAGTAGACAGACAGATAGATATAATAGATAGACAAATACAGAAAAACAGTTACAGATAGGCAGACAGACAGATAGGGACAGATAAATATATAGAGGCAGCTTCAGGAAAAATATATTGGAAAGAAAAGGGAATTGTATTTTGTTTTTGATGATTTGGAAAAGGCCTCTGACAGAGTCCCTAGAGAGGTGGTGAAGTGGGCAATGAGAAAGCTAGGGTTGGAAGAGTGGCTGGTTAGGGTGGTTATGGCCATGTACGTGGGTGCTCGCACCCAGGTAACAGTGAATGGAGTTTTGAGTGATGAGTTTTCCATGAATGTTGGTGCACATCAGGGGTCAGTTTTGAGTCCCTTGTTGTTTATCATGGTGCTTGAAGCCCTCTCACGTGACTTCAGAGATTGACTCCCATGGGAGATTCTGTATGCTGATGATTTGGTGTTGATTACAGAGAATGAAAAGAAGGCGGAGGAAAGATTTAAGAAGTGGAGAGATGGTATGGGGCACAAGGTCTTAAGGGTAAATGCAGATAAAACAAAAGTGATGATATCTAGGGTTGGTGGCAGTACACTCAGAGGAGAAGGAGAGTGGCCATGTGCAGTTTGCCACAAGGGTGTTGGAAGTAATTCCATCTTGTGCAGTGTTTGTGATAAATGGGTGCACAAGAGATGTAGTGGTATTGGAGGTAGACTGCAAGATAATGCTGATTTCATGTGTGCGGCGTGTCAGGTGAAGACTGTTAGGTGTGAGAGGGTTGAACTTGCAGGTGAGTCTCTTGAGTGTGTGGAGGAGTTTTGTTATTTGGGAGACATGTTATGTGCCAGAGGTGGGGCTGGAGTTAGCTCGGTTGCTAGGGTGAGAAGTGGCTGGAAGAAGTTCAGGGAGCTGTTGCCTCTCCTGACATTGAGACGACTCTCCTTATGTGCTAAGGGGTCTTTGTATGCAGCATGTGTTAGGAGTGTGATGCTGTATGGTAGTGAGACCTGGGCAGTAAAGGAAGAGGATATTCGCAGGTTTAAACGTACAGAAACGACAATGATTAGGTGGATGTGCAGTGCGTCCCTGCGTGCAAGGCCTGGGGGGGGCTGGGTTTACGATGGAAGAGTTGAGAGGTAGGATGGGACTGGAGTGTATTGGTGTTGTGATGAGGAGAGGTAGGCTATGGTGGTTTGGACATGTGGAGAGGATGGGGGATGATAATTGGGTACAGAGGGTGAGAAGTGTTAATATTGGGGGAGGGGTTGGGAGGTGTAGACCGAGAAAGACATGGGACGAGGTCATTGAGTATGACTTAAGGGTTAAGGGACTGAACAGGGAGGCTGCAAGAGATCGAGCAGCATGGAGAGCCGCCATTAGGTGACCAAGGCTGACGGATGCAAGCATGTTGGAGCCTTCAAAAACTAAGCGAAACGAAGATTATGACCCTCACCTGGCGATCAACTGGCATGCTCTTCTGCAGCTCTGAGGGCATGAGCACATCCTGGTAAGGCTGGTTGGGCAGGAGGTTGCGCATTGTCACAAAACCTAACTCCAACAGATGCTCACCAGAGTCATCTGCATTTGTCTTTTTGGTGTACCTGATAAAATTGAATCATCATCATCATCATTCCAACACTAATTCCCATATTAACAAAGCCTTCAAATGCAGTGACATAAAAATTTGTACAACATAGAGGGTACTGTATTTTACATTTCATACAGAATCACAAGTGGAGAGCAAAGTGTACACAATTATCAACTAAAAAAATATACTGCACACAATGTAACCACATTTCCAACTTCCTTATGAAGCAGATCATAAGAACTGTAACTGAGAGCTATGGCCTTTGTTTTATTTCTTTTTGCATTTTCATCTTTTATGAACTACTGTAATGAATCAATGTAAATGTCTGAAAACTAAAGGCACAAAAAAGAAACTTTTTTTTTTTCTTAATACAAAACTCTCTGAAGCACAAGGAGGACAGAATGTGTGAAGCCATTCTGCATCACTGCTGACTGCACTACTCAAATCTAATAGCCACAGGAATTTCTTCAATGTTTATCATAACTCTGAGACTTGTGTACACTTTTTGCAATGTAAGATTTAAACATGCTCCCACAAGCTTTAGTCTACTTTTATTGCAAACACTGTACTGGTAATAACAGCCAATCCCATATTGCCCCCTGCAAGGTGTAGGGACTCAAGCTATGTCACCACTGGTCTCCTTACAACATGCTTGGTTAAACCACACCTAGAATGCTGTGGGCAGCGATGGTCCCTGAATCTTATTACACTATAGATGACAGAAGCCTGGGGAGTGCAGCACACAGCCACAAAAATGATCCCATCACTAAGAAATTTTCCCTATGAAAAGCGATGACTCAAAGGAGGTTGATTATAAGCATTTAAAATTCTTAATAAATTTGATTGATGTTAGGCAATATAATTTGTTCGAAATACGGACTGATCCATCCATCCGTCATCCAATCCTATGTCGCCCCACAGAGGAGCGTAGGAGCCCGGGGCTAGGCAAGTTGGTCCTGACATTTAAGATGATAGTGACCAGCCTCACTCATTCCTGAGTGGTATTACGTGAGCAATATACTGTAACCCAACAACCCCTTGGATATATCCCTTCACCGGCTCAATCTGATTGGAGTTCCACAATTGCCAACTAAACCACCAGGCACCAAAAATGGTTATATGGTTACCACCCAGTGTAGTAAATGATTTCCTGGTGTACAGGAAACCATTTGGCTTGTCACTCAGTTTAGAGTCACTCACAGGCAGAAGGAAGAGGAAAGAATGAAGGAAAGAAAGACAGAAGAGGGAGTGTAAAGTCACCCATAGGCAGAAGGATGAGGAAAGAATGAAGGAAAGAAAGACAGAAGAGGATGGAGGAGACGAAAGGGAAGACACCTGAGAGCAACAGTACATCGAGTGAGTGGATGGTGAGCGCCCCCACCTACACTGACTAGAAATAACGGAATGTAAAGCAAATGCATGAGATGCAACACATATACTGGGAAAAATTACTTTAACATTCAAGTAGTGGAACAATGGAACAGGCTACCAGCAACAACATTTAGACCAAAAACTACTGTTACATTTAATATTCAACTAAACAAATATTTTGAGACTATGTACTGTATAGCCTATAACTAAATTAATATTGTTTATTTCCAAGCTGAAATGTGTGCTGAAGACTATAAGACATTTGCTTAATAATGAGAACATTTGACAACTGTGTATACTTTTTCTTTTTTTTTTCTTTTACAGATCTGTACTCTAGAGATTACATTGTGCATTATTGTTCTTAAGGCCCTTAAGCCTTTCCTAAAAAAATTTCCATGCTTGTTCTTTCTACCAAGTATGGTGTTTTCTCTATCTTTTTCCTTACAGTTTAACTCCCAAATGCCAGGCTATTTTTAATGCAGATGTCTCCTCAATACGGATGAAAATGCTTGTTTTCAAACCTTAACATCTAAAGAAAGTATAGCTCTTAAGGGAAACAAATAAAGACCGTATTACTCAACAACTCTTCCTCATGCGAATGAAAGGTCATTGTGTTGATAAGTAGCGATATGGGGCGAGAGCAAGAAGTGTTCGTGCGTCTGCCCGCGGCGCTGAATATGGCTTTGCCCTCAACGTGATAACTTCTCCACTACTAGATAAACTAGGCACTGTTGCATCCAAGGCATACCTTATGGCACTATCACTGAGCCCTTTTCTAGTATGCTTGGAAAGAGGCCTGGCAGGGGTGGATGATGCAATTGGCTACAGGCAGCACAGACAGAATCAGACAAATAGGAACCTGAAGACATCGCTGTACACCTGGCGACAGCACGGGACAGACTGACTCTTGCCTGTGTGCTATGGAGGGACTCCCTCCCTACCCTTTGGTGACTCGTACAGATGTTACCCGGCAGGTAGGGACTAACTGTATGGTGTGGTGGGTGGTGGAGTGCCTTCCTCTTTTCTATCCTTTTCTACTATATGTTGGCTAGATTTTATTAGGATTAGTCTTTTTCTTCCAACAGCCAAGAGGCTTTCTGTTATCTGTACTGTACTTCCTATGTACTCCTATACACTCCTAAAGGAATGTGATTCACCTGCAGTACTTCCCTTGGTGGCATTACATGGATCAAAAACTTTTGTTGGAAAACTTACAGAAAATTTGAGAGCACGAGATCAGCAATACCCAGCTGTCCATCTGCCTCAGTCAGCCTCCACTGGGCCTTCCTAAACGACACCTCATTCATCCTGATCACCTTCACCTGTTGCAAGTGGGTGACAGAGTACACACACTAAGTAAAGTTAATAAAACATGTCATCATCATCATCAACTAATCCTGTGTTGCAACATGAGGAGTGTAGGAGCCTGGGGCTGGGCAAGTTGGTCCTGTTATTTAGGATGAGTCACCAGCCTCACTTATCCCTGAGTGGCATTACATGAGCAATAAACCTCAATCACCTCTTGGATATAAACCTGCATAGGCTCAATCAGGTTGGAGCACCTTAATTACCCACTAAACCACCAGGCGCCAAGCTTTGGCTATATGGTTACCGCCCAGCGTAGTACTGTAAATGGTTTCCTCGTGTACAGGAAACCATTTAGCTTGTCACTTAGTGTAGAACCACCTGTAGACAGAAGGAAGAGGAAAGAATGAAGTCAGATGAGGAAGGAAGGAAAGAAGGAAGGAAAAGAGGAAAGGGCAGTCACCCGAGAGCAGCACTACATCAAGTGAGTGGATGGTGTGTGCCCCCATCATGTACTGAGGCTTATAATGTATTTCACATTTTGATATATTATTTTACATACAAATAATCACATAATCATAATCTCCAGGTCTTAATAAACAACATAGGTCAATTTTAGTAAACGTCAAATACTCAGATTTCTTTCACGGCCCAGTAATACCAACCTGCTTGTCCCCCCCTGATGCCATGAGTTTGTGGTTGGCCGAGAGTTGTGTTTCGTTGTAGCAGTGGATCCTCATGGCAAGTTCTTCACTCAAGCTGTTGACCTGTTCCTTGCAATCTGCCACCTGTTGGCATAAAATGTGGGTTTGTAAATAATGGTGAGAATGAGACATGACAAAGATGGAGAAACAAAACAGGTGAAGAAGGGTAGAAAAAGAATAAGTATGAAAGAAAAGAAAATGAAATGGATGGAAAAACAAAACAGGTGAAAGAAGGGAAGAAAACAGTGTAAGGGAAAGCTACAAAGTTGCTTGTCCAAAAAGTGGTGCAAGATGTTCTGTAAGGTGGGAAAGTAGCAGTCTTACATGTTATTGTTACTCTTTATGACTTTATGCAAATTGCAAATTTACTGTGGCTACTAAACTGAAAATCATAATGAAACAAACCACTGACAGAAATCTGGACAAAACTGTGCATTATATCCTAATCAAGATAAGTATGCTACCCATACCACATGCATCTGAGGGGTAGGAGGTGGGGCATGGTTGCACTGCCAAGACTAGGTGAATAAGTTATAACAAAATGGAGGTATTTAGCCCTCCCTATACCAGATTTTTTTATTCAACTGAATTACTGGAGCCTGCATGTGTTGATACCATTAATATTGACCTTTTCATAGCTGGGACAACTTTAAAAATGTATTCTATTTCAGTTAATGCCAAATTATTTTATTCAGCTAAATGAGTCACAGTAGCTTGAGTGTTTATATGTTGCCTGGTGCAAGAAATACAAGGAATCTGAGAAACAAGAGCTAAGGCATCTTCACCTCCACTTAATCAATACAAAAGCACATCAACATAGTTTCTCTACTTACCTGTTTCTCCAGATCCTTTTTCTCATTGCGTTTGTGTTGATTGCTGGGATCCTTATCCAGCTGTCTTTGTATCAGGTAAACCTCTTTTTCTAGACTCCTTAGTTGTGATAAATGATACCTGAGGGGAAGATTATTGGTTTAAAAATACTTTGGAACATATCCCTATACAGTACCAGTAGTGTGGAAAAAAGCTGGAGAATTTTGGAACACATCTCTGATTTATAAATAAGGACTGCCTACACTGGCACCACAACCATAAAACTGCACTACCATCCTCCACACACCTGACTTGGTTCTGGAGCCTGACAATGGGTTTGCGTTGGTCATCGCACGAGTATAGCTGCAGCTGGAATCTCATGCGTGCCACTCCCTCCAAGGTCTCTTTCTTCTTTGGGTCCACGTAGAGCAGCAGGTTGTTCAAGATGTCCACCACCATGTTGTACTGGGGTAAAAAAGCAGTAATATAATACATTTACATTAGCAATATTTGGTTTCATATTACCCCTCATGAGGTGTAGGGGCCTAAGGCTGGGTTGCTGTATGATGACAATCTATGGAACTGAAAATGTGAGGAAGTTTTTTACGAGGGCATGGTGTGATTAAGGTTAAAATGAATAGGCACACGCATGCATGTACAAATGCACGTGCATGCATGTGCGCACACACACACACACATACAGTAGCTAGACTTTTACCATTCATCCATTATCCAATCCTATGTCGCCCCACAGAGGAACGTAGGAGCCCGGGGCTAGGCAAGTTGGTCTTGACATTTAAGATGAGAGTGACCACCCACACTCATCCCTGGGTGGCATTACATGAGCAATATACCCCAACCACCCCTTGGATATAAACCTTCACCGGCTCAATCCGACTGCAGCGCCGTAATTACACCAAGACCCAAAATTTGGTTATATGGTTACCACCCAGCATAGTAAATGGTTTCCTGGTGTACAGGAAACCATTTGGCTTGTCACTCAGTGTAGTCACCAACAGGCAGAAGGATGAGGAAAGAATGAAGGAAAGAAA
>JAGKTI010002892.1:46358-62354 GCA_018397915.1 Birgus latro
AGATAAAAAAAAATCTCAAAACAAACTTGACACAAAAAACGATGAAAATGAGTCTGAGAAAACTCTATGGATAACTTAACATAATTCTAATAACAGTGTCAGTAGGGGTACATAAAAATACAGTCCTCATCACATCAGGGATGTTCTTCAATGTATCACAACTCACAACTCTTCCAATTCTTCGGTGCTACAAATTGAGGAAACTGCCAATCCGCTTTATAGATAGCAATGAAACTTTCAGTGCCAATATTTCTGTAGTTTATTGAAAATTTTAAAGCAAAAAAAGAACACAAAATAAGTACAGTAAAACCTCGATATAACAGACTTCAGTAGACCGGAATTTGCTTTTATCTTTATCGGACTCGAGGAGCTACCGGACTAAACTCCTATATATCGGAAAAAGTCCGATATAGCCAGAAAGCTGTCCGGACTGCCTGACAACTTCAGCTATGTTCACCACAATAAGACAAGTAAAAGACATGTTTTTCAGTGCACAGTACAGTCCCATTTGATTAATGTAGTGAAAGTATAACACAGTACAATATTGCAATGGTGGTGAAAACCACTGATGCAATCCGGACTAATGTCTGATATATCGGAAAAAGTCCGGATTAGCAGAGGTAAGTCCGGATGTCGCTTTTTTTGGAAAATCGCATATTTCGAACTGGCCTGAGCCCCAATTAGTCCGTTATAGTGAGGTCTTACATATTTATAACATGAGGACTTGCTGGAATAAACCATCCTGAGTTTTCGTAAATGCAAAGGCTTGGAATCATCATAGTGAAAGTTTAAGAGGCAATATTTTTCTACTTTACTGAGGAAATTAAAAGCAAAAAAAGTGCACAAAAAAGGGAATGTATAGGGAGGAACTGGATGAAAATTCACCTTGAGATTTGGTAGATGAAGCAGCTTGGCATCATCGTACTTGCTGGCTGTCCTCACAAACACATTCAACTCTCCCTTGAAAATTATCTTGGCTGAAAAATAAAACTGTAACTTATTAGAAGAAAAATGGGATTTTAAATTTAACTGCTGGATCTTCCTCCTAAAACTACAAAGTTTTTAATCACAAAACTCTTAAAAGTGCTGAAAATCTGACAAGCTACATGATACACTACGAGTCAAAATACCAAGCTAAAAAGTCAAGTTCTGAGTTACAAGGTCAGTTGTGTACCTATGGGAGGGCCTATAGAGACCCAGAGCCTCCCTATCAAAACCTAGGTTACCCACTGGCCGAGCCATTTGAAATTTAACATTACCTAATGTGTGCACACAGCAGCAGTGAACATCCCCCAGATCACAGCTTGGTCCTACCATTTTCCCCCATTTGTGAAGACCTAGCTAAATCACAAGGTAGGTGTTATATTCAGACCTTTATTTTACTACTCCATCCATCCAATCATCATCCAATCCTATGTTGCCCCATTAGGAGCGTAGGGACCCGGGGCTAGGCAAGTTGGTCATGACATTTAAGATGAAAGTGACCAGCCTCACTCATCCCTGAGTGGCATTATGTGAGCAATAAACCCCAACCACCCTTGGATATAAACGTTCACCAGTTCAATCCGATTGGAGCGGCGCCAAAATTTGGTTATATGGTTACCACCCAACATAGCAAGTGGTTTCCTGGTGTACAGGAAACCACTTGACTTGTCACTCAGCGTAGAGTCACCCACAAGCAGAAGGAAGAGGAAAGAAAGAGAGAAAGAAAGAAGAGGGAGTGTACAGTCACCTGTAGGCAGAAGTACGAGGATAGAATGAAGGAAAGAAAGACAGAAGAGGATGGAAGGAAAGAAGGATGGATGAGAGGAAAGGACTGAAACCTGAGAGCAGCACTACATCAAGTGAGTGGATGGTTAGCGTCCCCACCTACCACGATTTTTTTTTTATTATTATTATTATTCGGCACAGAAATGTAGTCCCAGTATAGTTTTCAATTCTTTTTCATTTTTAACTTATTCTATGCTGTGGACAATGGGGCAAAATACTGTACAGTACCTTGTACTTAAGAGGAAGACAGAGATATGTTCATGATGATGATGATGATGATAACAAAGATGATTATGATGATAACACTGAAGATGAAGATGAAAATGATGATGAGGATAACTAACGACGATAATGACGATGACTTGTCAAGTAACAGCTACAACGACTAATGTACTCTATGTCCTACAATCATTGGCTGAAGAACAACAAAAACAACACCAACCATTAGTCCAGTCCATAGTGAGGCTGCTCCAGGTCAACTCCATCTCCTCAGTGGTGTTGTAGGGGTCGAGTGAGGCATGGAGAAGGAGGGTCATGCGTTCCACCACCATCGTCAGCCGTCCATGGAACAAGAGACGCATCTTGTCCCACCACGGCAAGGGAGTGGAAGGGTCACGGGATGGCTGGTTGATCAGAGACAGTGCTGGAAGGAGGGGAAAAGCTTATGAATGTGAAATGAGGAAAATATAAATGCAAAATGATGGCTTGTTGATACTAAAGCTGGGACAACAGAAAACGCTGTTGAATGCATACACTATGGACAAATAATAACTACAGAATAATGTCTGGCTGAACACTGACAGTGCTGGGATGTGGGAAAAAAAGTATATGAATGAGAACACTGAGGAAAAATAATCATCAGAAGAAAAAAAAATTGTCTTATATTGCTCTTGGTTGATGACATGGCTTAAGGCTACTTTAGTCCAGACAAATAAAGGTAGGTAAATGATCTGCTTTTCCTGATGGGATTACACGACAGGAAAACCCCCACCTTCCTCATGAAGATTCAAAGTAATATGCGAACATGTTTTTCACCTTGGCTGGTGTCATACACAACTAGACCATCAAGCAAAAGACAATGAAATTGGCTTTGGCATATCATAGCACCTGATCCCATTGTATCCCCTTTGAGATGTAGGGGACTAAGGTTAGGCTAACATAGTTTAGAACATTTATGGGAAGGACACCAACCAATGCTCATGGTGGCATCACACAACTAAACCTGCATCTGCTGCTGGGAATTTCAAAGTCATAAGCACAAGGCCAGGCCATCACTCCTGACTGATACACTTAACCAGCAGACCACATGGCCAACTCCCAGACAATGAAAAACTAAGATAATCAAACCCAAACTTTACAAACCAATGTTGAACTGTGCAACAGCAGGCTCCCAGCACGGGCCATAGGCTGCGGTGAAAGACTTGACCTCACAGGAGAAGTCATGGTAGAACTTTAATGCAGACATGGTGCGCCGTACGGTGACATCCTGCCAGGGTGATCCAACTTCCACCTTTACGTTGCGAATTGCTGTAAGGATAAAAATAAATAAATAAAATTATGCAGACCCTCCACTTAATGTATCTCAACAGACCTAATATTGAATTTAACAGACACTACAAAGTCACCGGACTTCCATCGGCTATAACAAACAATGTTAAATGGAGTGCAATGGGTTGCAATACCTGTGTTTCATGATGAAGTGCAATTACAAGGAAGTGAAATAAACTGCAAAAGGGTGAAGTTAATGGTCGAGTTAGTGTAAAATGGGTACAGTTTTCACTGTCAGTACTAGAATATGCTACTGAACTCATTTACTTTCAAATACAGTATAAGGGCATTTATTAACTGTTATTGCTGACAAAAAACAATACATTCATTCATTCATCCACCATCTAATCCTGTGTTGCCCCATGAGGAGCACAGGAAAAAAAAAAGCCATTAAACCCAACTACACTTAGGACGTTGAAATCCATAAAAGCCTTCTTTACCCTTCTCTACTACTTAACCACCCCTAGTACTTAGATCCGTAAGGCCTTTGTTACCCATTAATGCTATGATGAACCCCAGTACAGATCTGTCATGTGTCCGTGTCAACAAATGGAAATGAATTACCTCTGAAATACAACTCACCTCTCTTGCTGGCTTTCTGTTCTGCCCCAATAAGCCGACCCCACAGCTCCAGGTCTTTCATGTGCAGGAGGGACTGGGGGTAGTCGCGCAGACGGAACTTCCACTCCCCACACGAAGCCGAGATCATTCGGCACCAAAGTGTTGAGAACTCCTGACCCTCCTCTGGCCACGGTCTTGTGAAGTGATTGAAATAGATTGTTGGCATAGTAATAATTCACTGTCATCATCATCATTCATCAACTATCATTATCACCATCATCATCTTCATTCCCACTGACAAATAGGCTGAGATATATGATCCAGAAAAAGGGGAAGAGAAAGTAGGAAAGTGAGAGAACTAACAACAGAAAATGAACTTCAGTGACTGGAAAATGATGTAAGTGAAGGGGTGGATGACAAAATCACTGCCATCATTATCATTACTACATGTATATTTCCCACAAATATAAAGTGAGTGGGAAGATCATGAATGTGAAAATGAAAACACAGAAGCAAGAAACTAACAACAGAGAGCCAAGTGATGTGAAAAGCACATTCATTCTCTTACCATTCATGTCTTCAAAATTCTCAGCTCCATCTCAGAGGTAGAACCACTCTCACTTTCTTTTTTTTTTTTTTTTTTTTTTTAGAATTCACTCATCAGTGCCTGTGGGACAGAACTATTTAAGCTGACACCAAGTTACAAAAGGGATGCAATCCTTGACATGGACTTCTCCATACACATCATCCACCCATTTCTTTATCAACTATTACTTCACTCTCTCAGGGCATTCAAAAAGTAATAGCCAGTTCCATATTACTGGTTTTTCTTTTGAGGTGCACACACATGACACTAGGATACTACAGTCCTAAACATCTGAGGACACACAAAAAAGTAAAACAACCAGTCTCATTTTACCCTCTCCAGGGTGTTCTAGCCTGACGTTTGGCTAATGTGGTCCAGCTCATTTAAGGATAGATGACAAACCTACTTCCCTTGGTGGCACTGACTGAAAAGTCTCCAAACACCTTTTCCCAACTTCGCCCATGGAAAGACATCAAGCCAACTGAAGGGTTCTAGCCACTAGACCACCAGCCATTCATCTGCATGCACAAAACTTACGATTCCGGGTCAATGTCCATCATGTGATGGATGACACGCTCAGTCCCATGGAAAGTTGGATCAGCCATGGCAAAGATCACAACGTCCTCCATTGTCCATGTGAAAAGCTGGGTCCGCATTGGTGCTGATCCATACATCTGACAAAAAATAAATAAATGAATAAATAAAAAATAAATAAATAAATAAATAAATAAATAAATAAAATAAAAGGAAAATCACTATAGGAGTAGCTAATACATTTAGAAATCTGGCTGATCCATCTACTGTACATTATTATTACTCAAAAAAAAAAAGTCAACAATATCTGAAAAAAAAGAAGAAAAAAAAAAGGATATGAATGTAAAACAAGATATAATTAATATTCTTGTTCATTTGGGATCTTCCTTAGCACCTCTTCCTTACCAGCTTACTTACAGTGCTCATTAATATTATTAACTATGATATTGACACAAACTTTGTCAATATGAAAACAATGTACTCTACTTAACATTCACAAAAGCTATTAAAAAGCAATATACAAAATAAATATGGTGACTACGTGAGGAAGCAAAAGTGCTAGAATGCCTTCTAAGCCCACAAGATGTGCTGAGGGAGGACACATTCATGGTGTCACTGATGTAACTGAGCAAGTCCACTTCCCATTTACATAAATGTCATTTAGTTCCCTCATTATCCCCTAACAGAAGAATGGCAACTTCAGCTTGCAATCCACCAGGATCACATTCAGAAGAACTTGGGGCCAAAACAACAATAAGTGTCAAAGAGATCAGAAGACAGTATAACACAAAGTCATCAACAGTCTGATCATGAAATACTGTGGTACAGTACGGTACTGTACCCTAAACATCTCTCCCTTACCAGATGCAAACATGGCTTAAAATACATTTTTCTTCCTATTTTCAAGTATTTTTATTCATTTTTAGGAGACCTTGTGAAGAGGTCAGTGAATGCTTTACCTAAATCCTCCAGTTCAAAAATACCAGATACAAACATGGATTAAAGTAAGTTTTTTCTTCTCACTTCCAAAACACTTCATTCATCTTAAGGGAGACCTTTTGTAGAGATGAGGTCAGTGAAAGCTATATCTAACTCTCTCCTAAACTAAATAAAATCATCTGTAGATAGCAAAAAAAATAAATAAAAAAATAAAAAATATATAAAAAAATAAATAAGAGACATCTGACTGAAGGGATTGAGAGACCAAACCAATGGACACTGCAAAAACAATTGCTCTAACTGGAAGACTCTAAGCTTCACACTAACAGGTGACTTTTATCCACCATACTGCTTATTTTCGTCAGTTCTCATTAGAAGTCAGGGGTTAGTTCCAACCATCACCATCATCTACAATTATGTTCTCGAAGGAGAAACTAACCATTTGTCTATTCTAAAATATCATTGAATTTTTCACAAAACTGGTGCTATACATTGGGGGAAACTGGCAGATCAATATTACAGGTAGCAAAGAAGAGGTTCACGAAGGCTTAGGATTACTGCCTATCAAATGCACCAGGGTCATTAAGGCAGACAACCGATTTTCGATGTTACTATCTTCTATGGCCCTGGTGGTTTAGTGGGTAATTATGGCACTCCAATTGGATTGAGCTGGTGAAGGTTTATATCCAAGGGATGGTTAAGGTTATTGTTCACGTAATGCCACTAAGGGATGAGTGAGGCTGGTCACTCTCATCTTAAATGTTATGACCAACTTGCCTAGCCCCGGGCTCCTACGCTCCTCATGGGGCAACGTAGGATTGGATGATGGATGGATGGATGGACTATCTTCTCCTAGAACATCACATACACAGTTTGTTCTAGGAATGGAAAAAGGGTGATAACAAGGAGGTGACCAAGGCTGATGCATGCAAGCATGTTGCAGCCTTCAAAAATTAAACGAAATGAAACGATCCAGGTCCCCAATTGTGCTGCTTGGTGAATAAGGGATAGCAACGGAAGTATATCAGTCAATTTTGAGTAATTTACTATGGACACAATAACCCATAATATAAATAAATACAGCACATAAATAAAGGCAACTCATAGCAAGGACTCATTGTACTACAAAATCAATATGACTCACCAGTTTGGACCTCTTGATGTATGTCTCACTGTTCTTCTCCTGTAGGTTTCTATGCAGTTCCTCAATTTTGTCTGGTGGGAAGACTTGCAGTGTCTTGTGCCGTTTCTCTATCTGCGTGGAGTGAAGAAAGTAAGAAGAATGGGAGGGGGGGGAGGGGAAGAGAGAGTTCTAATGGTTAATTAAATGTCCACTACTTCACTATAAAATGCCTTTCTTTGGTTGAATATATCTGTCTGGAAGTAATAAGCTACGCAAAAACAGGTATCGTATCACTGGGTCAGTAATCTCTCTTTCAGCTGACAAAACACACACGCATGCACAGACAGACAGACAGACATGACAGACAGACAGAAGCATGCATGCACACTCAAAGGCTAGAAGCCTACAAAAAATGTCTCTTCCACAAACAGTTGAAAACCAACACTCATTTGTCCTGACATGCCTAGACATATTACATTTAGAAGAATGCAGTTCAAAGGCCGAGGGAAAATACCAACAGACAAAGACAGTTCCAAGGTTGACTAGTTGTGTATATAAAGGACTGATTAACTGTAGCAACAGAAAACTGGAAAGTTAAACTCAAGTAAACTTGTGGTAGCATAATTAAAATAATCTCCAAACTGAATACTGTACAGCATAACTGTCATCTAGCAACTCCAAGTAGTACTTAATGAATGGTAATACACTGACAAATGCAGCGACCTACCCTTGCATCCAGTGCCTTCAGTCGTTTGCAAGACTCCTGGTACTCGTCCTCCAACAGTTCATAGTTGTACCTCAGCTTCACCTCGAATGGGTCATCTCCAACCTCCAACAGCCAGTGACGCACCTACGAGGAAAAGGTTTGGCCAAATTTACACAGACATCAAGATCTTACCTACATCATTTATAAGCACAAACAGGGCCAGGATGATAATGACACTAACAATAATGATGAAAATAATGTGGAAACAAGGATTTTCTTGGGGTAACTTAACCCTTTCACTGGAGAATTCTCACCAATGATGTAAAGAATCATGTGGTAACAGCAAGTATCTACTGTCAAACACCACAGTACTATTTCACTACAGTATAAGGTTCCTTGGTCAGCACTACCATACCAATAATATGAAATCTTAAACGACAGGACCACCTTGACTAATCCCGGGTTCCTACGCTCCTCATGGGGCAACACAGGACTGGATGATGGATGGATGAATGAAAGAAAATTTTTGGAAGACATTATAAACCAAAAATGAAAATAATACAACAAAACCCAATGGATATGTAATCACACTCGTTAATGTTCTCTCCCAGGTAAGCCTAATTATTTTGTGGTGGGCAAAATAAAATATGGAATTGTATCTAACCAAAGCAATAACAGTGGAAGAGTTACTGAAACATTCTGACATGTCTTCAACTGTACATAAAACGATGACTACTTCCGTTTCATCTTAATTTTTGATGTAGAAAATTATGTCAGAAAAGATAAATGGTTGCAGCTAATCCCACATCAGCATCTCATGCCCTGACAGGAATAGAGAGGAGTTACTTGAGTGGAGCATGTGGAGTTACATGGACAGACACCCAGACAGGAGGAATTTAAGGAACCCTGTGGTGTGGATGCACTGAAAAGTATTATGAGAAGTCCTTGTGACCATGAGTAGACAACGAAGAATGAGAGACTGGCTGGGAGGGTGTATGTGAATGAGGTGGAAAGGGAGATGGACAGGGGGAAACTGTGTGAGATGGAGGCACAAGTTGAAGTATATGAGAATGGTGTGAGTTTGAGGAAGGGAGGCCTGACAGCGATGGTCAGGATGACACAGAAGTGATCTGTCTGTGGCATTCCTTTCTATGTTTAAGTCATCTGGATACAGACAGTTAGATAGAAGATACAGACAGATAAACTGAAAGACAGATCAATATATGTCCTGAAGGACCTAGGGTGTATGAGGTCCAAAGGTAAAGGTATCACTGTCCAGAAGAGACCACCCTAAACCACTGGTAGTGTATTACATGACAGGGAAAAGTTTAACTATGAAAAATTCTCTCTCTCTCTCTCTTCACTCACTCACCCTGATAACAATGTCTGGTGGGAGGGGAGGGACAGCCAGGCGGGGTGTGGTGGTGAAGGTGGACTTGGGGGAATGAACTAGCTTGGCCCACTTCACCAGAGATATAAGATCATCACTGAATGCTGCCGCAAAGTTGTAGTTGTATGGAAAAGTTGTTTTCCACGTGTCTACAGTCAGCTTCCTGGAAAAATGCAGAGGAATAACATGGTAAAATGAAATAATAATAATAAATACAACATTGCCCAAGGAATAAGAATGTTAATATGTACAGGTAACACCAACATAACAGAAGGTCAGAGCTTGTCCCTGGCAAGGTGCAGGGAATGGGATTAAGCTACTACAGCTCAAATTACTGATGAGAAGGCATGACAGTAACAAAGTATGATATAGGGCAATTCTTCACTTAACACTATTCCTGTGTTTCCAGCAATTAACATGCTAGTAAGTGCAAATCATTTTCAAGTTTTAGGGCTACAGATAAGTATCAAAAATTATCTCAAGTTGTAACTGGATGTATCTGCACATATTGGTCCATAAGACATTTAAGGAAGGAAGTGATATATTACAACAAATGCTAGTGTTAGTTGCATCAACACTGACCCTTCAAAGCTAATCCAAACCACTTAATACATCATCATCATCCAGCATGGTTGAGGAAAGTTTTTCACGACAACCTCTCTGAACAGTTTCTTGCCAATAAACTCAGCATTAAAGGCAACCCAACTCAATCCCAAAACTTAACCCTCTACCAACAAGACTGCGAATACTGACCAAGACTTGTTCTGCTTGAGCGAGAGTTCGGGCACAGACTCCCTCTCCTCCCGCACCTCTCTTGACTGCAGGGCACGAGACAGCTTCCCACCACTCAGACACATGATCCTGTGGTTGTCAAAGTGTATCTGGAAAAGAATACAATTAGTCCTTATTGTTGCTACTGTTACTGTTGTTGCTGATGTTGTGGCCTTAAGTTCATCTGAACATGAGTCCAGGGAACTGAAAATCTACAGTCCACCATCATTCTTTCAGGGGACTATGAGGGGGTGAGGGGTTTATATAACTCAACTGCAAATCCTTCCAGTTATATTAATGTCACCACATACAGGCATCCCTCTCTAGCAAAAGCCCTCATTATAAGTCAGAAATGCACAGCATAATCTCTCATCCTTCTTCCATGCAACTAGTACAGTATTATAAATTTGGCAAAACTAGCAAATCTGCTTTACAGGCAGCAATGAAACTGTTATAGGTAATTTTTAACATTTACTGTGGATGTAAAAAATGATAAAAAATGAACACCAAAAAAGGCCTTTCATAAAGAGGATAAAGAGAACTTACTGTACTGTACCGATAAATCATCTAATATTTACAATTATGGCTATTAAACCCTTTACTATGGTAAAATAATAGATTTGTTTATTCTTGCTACCTACAGATTATTTTACTTAGCTTTGGGGAGACTTCTCAAACTGGAGGGGTCAAATATGGCCTTCATTATCTGTCACATGAAATGTGGTCTGAATAAAATTGGAAAATATATACTCGAACTGAAGAGCTTAAAACTCAGTGTCCAACAGTGTAGGCAACGCTCAAATGCTTCAAACAACATTAGAACAAAAATTACTGTACAGAACATAACCAAACCAATGAATTCTTAAGGCAATTATCTTCCTCAATGAACAGAGCTTCCTGTATATATACACTGCATTTATAAATGCAAAAGCCATTCTAGTTCCAGCTCACCTGTAGCTCCTCTGACTGGCAAGAGATCCTCCCATTTGCCATCAGGTATGTGAGATCACCTGTTGAGTAGTCAGAGAAATGTAGTCAAATAAAAGGCTATACTATATTTTTGGCTCCTTTTCTTATACCACAAAAACAGCATACCAATAAAGCTATAATCATTAATTTCACCCCTAACTAAGCTGGTAAGCTAATTAAATAAGTGATCCTGAATACAGTACACAAAATTACAACAGCACATGGCCAAAGAAATGATGTTATTGCCTTTTCTGGCTAATCTTTCTTTGATCTTTAAAATGTGTAACATCAGATAGAAGGTAACACCTACCAGTTCATATTAAACATAAATGCATAACGCATCAATATTAAACATTAAGACTTTGTAGGCATCAATGATAAAAATATTAAGTGCCAGAATAAAATAGGCATTACTGGAAATCTAAAAGAAAATATCAGTGCCTACAACATTTTGAAACTCAGTTTTAATGAACAGTACTTTAAATACATATGAATGTGATGGCAAAAGGGAACAGCACAACCACACACTGTACAACCAACCGAGGATGAAGCACACGCTGTGACGACTGGACAACTCAGCCCCAATCCTTATGTCTCCTCGAGCTACAAGCTGTAGATGTAAGCCACCCTCCTCTTCCTTCTCTGTATCACCTCTCTGCTCTCCCTTTCCTCCCTGGCTGCTGTCTGTAAAGGAAAAGCTAGGTTTTTATTACAGGCAGATCTCTTTTCAGCTTTTTATTTAATGATTAATGTTTTTTGTGAAAGGGTACAACAATGAAGAAAGGCTGTTGGTTCTTTGAAAGCTGTGATAAGAAACAAGGAAGTGAGCATGGAAGTGAAAAAGCTGCTACATGACAGTATTGTGATACCAACTCTAACATATGGAAGTGAAGCTTGGACCCTGTTGGAGGGAGAGAAGTCAACAGTGAGAGCAGTGGAAATGAGTTATTTGAAAGGAGCATGTGAAGTCACATGGAGAGACAGACTGACAAATAAGGAAGTGAAGGAGCATTGTGGTGTGGACATGGATGTGATAGGAAGCGTTAGGAGAAACACATTGGGGTGGTTTGGCCATGGGGAAAGGATGGAGAGCAATAGACTGACGAGGAGAGTGTATGTGAGTGAGGTGGAGGGGGGGGGGTGAGGGAGGGGGAGGCCAAGGATGAGATGGAGGGATGGAGTGGAGAGGCATTTGAGGGAGGGGAGTGTAAGCTGGGAGCTGGGCAGTGAAATGGTGGGGGACAGGGTGACATGGAGGTGATTTGTTTGTGGCCACCCATTACGGGATTAAGGTATCTGGCAATAGACAGACAGACAGATGTTTTTTGTTTGTGATGAATTACAGTACCAGTTATGGAATATTTAATTTACAGTTGTCAGCCATTCAGTATAAAGCATAACGTGAAAAAAGTCGGAGGTTTTATGCTTATTATAAGCCCTGTAAACACAAGCCATAATTATTTGTTGGAGCCTTTATAAGTGATACAACTTTCTGAAGTATTTCTATATACTTCACATGCTAATGAGGATTGTCCATTTTCTTAACTCATCTGTCTAATTCACCCCCCCTGCCATCTTTTTTTTTTTTTTTTTTACAACCCTGACTATTAAAAATGAAGCAAGCTAAAGTATAAAATAAACCCTTCACTATGAGAAGTCTATCAGAGGCTGACAGCAGCAAGAATAAAATGCAAAGACTGTCATCACAATCAAGTGGTTAATAAAGGAAGTTTGTTATAACAGGGTAGGGGGGAGCCTCTCCTAAGCTGAATTTGACTATGTGGAAGCAGTAACAATAAAATACATGTCTTCCTCCTCCTCTCCTCTACCCTCCCCTTCCCTCCTCAACACTCCACTCTCCTCCTCTCACCTTCCCTCCACTCCAATCCAATCTTCTCTTCTCTCCTCCATTATCCTCAGGCAATAATGTACCTTGCTGTGATGGCTTGAGGTCAGCGATGAAGGCAGATATCTCCTGTGCCAGCGTGAGGAAGGTCATGTGTGTGGTGGTGGACCAGGTAAGGTGCAGCTGCTCCAGCATATTCATCAGTAACTCTCCATTCACACTCTCCACCACAACCTCACTCAGCTGACACAACTCTCCCTGCAACCAACCAAGAAAAAGATAAATAAATAAAAATAAATAAATATTGAGCAGGCAATGACGATGATGACTCCACCACCACCACCTACAAAGCATAAAATAAATTATGCCGATACTGATGACGATGACAACAATGATGATGATGATGATGAATTAAACTTCTGACAAGTAACTGATATTACAAAATATGGCCCATACCATAATGAACTCTACAGTATGTTATTACAAACTGGCCAATTAAACATCACATCTCCCATACCTAAGCATGAAAACACGCCAACTAAACATCATATCTCAGTCTTGCCAACGCACCTTAATTTCCGAAGACTTGACACAAGAGTAGTGGGCACCTGAAGGAACAAAACGCACAATCTTGGTCCCTACTATGGTTGTCTTGGCATTCCGGGTTGCTCTCTGGCTCTCTAGGCTGTCCACACGAGCCATCAGGGATACTGGGGGGAAGGGGGGGGATGTAAGGCAAAACTGTTACCAGTTCCTCATTCTCATCACTTAGATGGGCTTAGGGCTAAGATGATGATAATGCAAAGTAAAAAGTTAACTTACAATAAAAGACAAAATGATACACAGAAAGTCAAATACAGTATTTACCAGCAATGGTTATGCCCCTATGCTTCTGATGGGGTACATAATCCTTTCACAATGACAACATCTTATTTTAGTTCTTTCTACCTCCAGACAGCTTTACTTAGCTTTGAAGACATCTTCCAACACTAAGGATTTATTTTACTTTATCTATACAGCTATCAGTAACTACTTCAATAAAAGCCTACACTTAATAAAATCATTACAAGTTATCATCCATACACTCTTAATCCAATCTTTTATTTCCCTATCAGGAGTGTGGGAGCCTGTGACTAGGCCATTCAGCTCTGACTTTTCAGGTAAGTGACCAGCTGTCCACTCCTGAGAGGCATTATGTGAGGAAGAATTATTAACAGTTAGATGATGATGATGATGATGATGATGATGATGATGATGATGATAAAACGAAAAATGTCATCTAAATGAAGGAGATAATGATTTTGAGCTTACCTTTCTTTCCAGTAACAGCAAAAATGTTGATGTTGGTACACTTTGCACTGAAACTGGCAATGGTGTCACTGGTTGCGGCTGTTTGAGATGGTGGTGGTGTAGGTGGGGCTGCGTGGGAGGTTAGGAGAGGGGGAGGGGGTGGTGGTGGGCGAGATCTGAACCTTCGAGAGTAGTTCTTCAAGTCTTGTGTGTATCTGTTTTGAGACAGTATATTTTAAACATTTATCAAGGACAAATGGAATGATGAAATAGAAATTAAAGGAAAGAATATCATCATCATCATCATCATCATCCAGACCCCCTTTCCCACAGGGTGAGGAGTAGCATGTCCAGACAGCCTAAGTTTGCCCAGTCCAATAGGCAAGGCTTCCAGCCACTCATCATTCAAGCCCCCGGAATCCTGGCTCTGTTTGGTACATCAAAAACATTCAACACATTCTGTAGCTTTACATAAACATATCTGATAGAGCCAATCCGGATGCTGTCACGTTAAAAAGGGGTGCCAAATCCCTGATCATGCACTTCTCACAACATTCGATAGCCAGCTCAATCTCTCGTCAGTCCCCTAGCCTCACCGACTTCCATACCTCTCTTCCTCACACACTCATCCACCATAAAGGTAAGAATAACTATAATAATCAGTGGCTATGGTAATACCTGCATGGATTGCAGACACTGTTATGAGTACAGTACCAATGGTTTTAACATTCTTGTTTGGACAAATAAAACTGAAGGCTAGACTGTTTATAATAAAAAAGCAGATAAAAAAAAAAAGTCAGTCAGCCTTGTATCATCTCCTTTGAGTTAAACAGATCTGCGGTCAAGCTACTGTTGTCAACAACATGACAGATATGATAAACAGCCTATTCCCTATTGCCCCTTTCATGGCACTGAGGTCTAAGGCGTAGTCACAAAATCTAAAGACACATCACTGAGCAACAAAGGGTACTTGCCTAATGAGAGAAGTGACAAATGATGCCAATTCTGGACTCCACTCAAGCTGTACATTATCCACTAGTGCCTCTGCCTGTAATGGTGGGAATAAGGATGTGGATGGGGCAGCAGAGGAAGTGGAGTCATTGGAGGAAGCTCTAGTGGCATGCTGGTGGGAGGAGGGCGGCTGGGAAGCATTTGGAGGAGGTCCTGTGGTAGACTGAGTGTGAAGTGAGGACAGCTGGACTAGGAACAAGCCTACATATGCTGGAGCACCCCAGATGTGGTTGCGTTTGGGCCCTGCGACAGTTGCAATTGAAGGAACAGCAGGCAAGTCACAATGTGCAACTTTCCCTAAGGTTGCAACAAAGGACTCTAAGATCACCTCTCCTACAACCTGTGCCACCTCTTGGGTCATGGCCAGGCTGGCCCGAACATGCTGCAAACTTGTCTGACCCTGCAATGCCTCAGGCATGGAGCCACAGCAACTGACATCCCACAACTCCACAATCATACCAAAACAGTAGCGACACATAAGTTTCCTCCACGCTCCAGGCTGGGCACACTGGTCTTTCTCCACTGGCTGAGGAAGGGAACAATCATATTAAATGGTAAAGACAAAAAAGAAAAACTGCATCAGCATGAAATGTGATAGCAGAAGGGGTTGGGGGGGAACCAACCAGAATACATTTTTTTTTTTTTAATCATGTATATCAATTGACTCACATTTCAGGGCATGTCCTCAATCTGATCTTATCACCAGCTGCTTGCAGTCAGATACTGGATATGGGAGCTGATTTAATTGATCCCTTCATCTCTGACCTTGCTTTGATTACTTTGGGGTTTGAAATCCCACAACCCCCTTCTTATAAAAAAGATTATCAAGTAAGAAAATTACAGGAACACTGACCATTATCTGGTGTGTTGTGAAGCTGATCAGCATTTAAACAACATTAATTCTTCTGACCTTTCTTCCAATGATTTGGTAAATATACATACATATAATATA
>JAGKTI010002893.1:0-32885 GCA_018397915.1 Birgus latro
TAAACCTCAGAAGCTATCTGGGGAGAGGGAATGAGGGAGGGGGTGTAAAGGGGGAGAATGCCATGTTGCCACATTCATCAAATCGCCCACCATGAAAGGAACGGAACTTCTGTGGCCAATAGTACATGTAGGTCCTAGGGGGAGGCGGTGGCAGAATCGGTAGAGAGGCAGCCTGCAGTCCTCATGGACCCAGGTTCGGCTTGGGCAGGGAACAGTTTAAGGATTTGAATTTCTTAAAAAACAGACTTTTCTGCTCTACCAGATGATCCGCTGACATGTCATAAAAATGCCCCCGTTAATACCAGTACACTAGTCCTGTATGAAACAGCCCTAGCATGTATTCAATATGGACGGTGGGTGTTAGCGCCAAAGTGGTGACATGTGGAGATGTAGGACTACTGGGCCCCAAGGAGGACTACTGGGACTTGGGAATAGGCCCTGAAGCCTTTGTCCATAGTCAGACACATTAAAAAAAAAAAAAAAAATCCATATCATAAGCCGAGCAGTCTGTGCAATATTGGATTTCACAGTGCTTGTGGGATAGAAAACATCTTTGTAAATCTTGATTGTTTTCATTTTCTTCGACTTCGTGAAAGCCCTTGGGCTGAAATGATGAGAAGTAAGCAAAGACATGTTTTTTATTGTAGCTTGAAAAACTTTGGTGTTAGTTTAGAAGAGGCCTGTTGAGATTAAGGGGTTACTTGAAGGCAGTTGAACTTAATTGGTTTTATATATATATCCTGTTTACATTGACTGAATTTCTATTTTCAGATGTTTTGACCGTTTTTTTAAGGCTGTTAATTCCAAAGAGGGTAAGCTAATACTGAAGAGGAGAGTGTATCTCATGGATGATGATGATTTAATAGGTGTGGACTATGTGTGGAGGGTGAGTACCTACCTGGTTTAATTTGTTTTTGCTACCATTTGCAGTAAGAGTATAAGGTGGACTGTGTGCCCGAATTTAACTGTTACAAAATTGCATTATTCTGGAGAGATTCATGCCAAGGTAGTATTTTTTGTTTTTATTGAGATTACAGTAGTATTGTGTATTTCACTTGTAATTGTTGTTTCATATTTCATACAATGTATGTGGTGGTAGGTAGTGGTGGCCATCATCCCACTCACTCATTGTAGTATTGCCTGTTTCTTCCTTCTCCTTTGTCATTCTTCTAAGTTTGCCCTCTCCTCCTATTTCTCTCTGTCTTCTGTCACTTTTTATTACGCAGCTCTCCACCACAGGCGGCTCTACACTGAGTGACAGTCCTAATTGTTTCCTGTAACCTTTACAGTGTTGGGTGGTAACCATATAACCAAATGATGGGGTGATGTGGAGCTTACACTGGTACCTCTGTTAACTGGATGGAGGGATGCAGATGCAGTATCCATCCAGAAACCAAACCTCCACTCTTTTCCCTGTGCCTTGTGGTGAGGCACTGTCTGCTGCAAGGTACATCGGTTCACTGCATGAGCCTACCCTGCAGGGGTGGCTATATACCTCTTAGTAGGTTGGTTTTCTTGGCCAGACAGACCAGATTTAACATCAACACAGAAAATTTTATTGGCCAATGTGGCACTGCAGATGTTATCCACTTTTTGGCAGGTGGTGTTGTGTGGAACGGAAGACATTGCCAGTCGTGCCATTGAACTCCTGCGGGAAACTTTCACAAACCTTGGGCCGAGGCTCCAGGCCAATCGAGTCATCATACATGATGATTTCCTTTCTAGTTGTATGTCTCGTCTTAAGGTATGAATTTGTCATATTTTACTTTGATGTGTGGTGATGCTTATAGTCTTACAGTAAGATACCAGCTTGCCTTGATGTCTGTTCTAGTAACTAGCAAGGGAGGTAGCATTTGGTAGCATGTTTGACTCATAAAAATTTTAGATCCAGTCATGTTTTCTTATAGTAGTAATTTGGATTTAGTGAATGGAAGTGTGGCCCATAGAATTGGGCAAACCTAGGCTGTCAGGACGTTGCTACTCCTCACCCTGCCCTACGGTGGGAAAGGAGGTCCGGATGATGATGATATAACATTTGGATAGGCATGTTATAGTTTGAGTGCAGTTGTCTTGATCTGTGCTGTTATGGAAGCTTAATTGAGTCTTTTCTGTATTTTAACTTCTTCACTGGGAAAAATTATTGGTCTTACGACATGAAGTATAGTATTTGAGTGAGGATTATTATTAGTATTATTTACTAAACATTATACAGTACCGTAACGGCCTGATTTACTATTGGGTTATGTCAGGTAAGAACCAGTTCTATGAAGTGTCGACTTAACATAAGTTCACTGGGGATACATTGGGGGTCAAGTGTTATGTAACCTAAAATCTCAAAATACATTCCTTCCACTCACCTGAAGTATGTCATAGGCCAGTCTGAGTCATGTGAGCAAACGTATGAGCAAAACGGTGACTTCAAATGGGTGGCGGAAAGGAGGACACGTGCAGAGGCCTCAGAGGAGGGTTCTGTGCATGTAAACACAGGGCAGTCAGTTTGGCTGAAATGTATAACGTTGGCTTGTGCAGGTGGCAGTGTGTCTGTACAGGATCATTGTACATGGCCATTGCAGGAATCAAACAATTTTTATGATCGTTACTCTGATACTGGGCATATGTTTTCATCAGTCATTATAGGAGTCGATTGTATACTGGGTCATTACTGTATGGCATGTGAAAAGCTAGAAACTTCATTGCTTGCCTTGATCTGATTTGAATCATGGTAGCATAGGCTTCAGCGCCTCTGTCTTGCATGGTGTATTTCAGTAATTTCAATTTTTTTCCTCCCCCCAAGGCTATGTATGACACTGTATCAGTGTTAGATCGTGATAAGGATTCCATAAACAGAGTTCGACAAGAGACCACAAGAATGTGTCGAGTTCTGAAAGTACTACATGAATATGTATCGGAGTGTGATGGAGATTTCGGAGATGACCGCTCAATACTACCGCTTGGCAGGTATAGTACTGCATTGTTACCTTTGTGATACCTGATAAAATTAGATGTGTGTGTGCTGGAAACTAGCTTTTTATAGCTTATTCTGTTTCATCAAAAAGGATTCCTGGTACTGTACATAGTAGTCAACTTTGCTCCCAGTAACCATTATTTACTGTCTTGTACATTTACTTTGTCCGTGGCTGTCATTGCATTAAAAAGAATAAAGTACATTAAAAAACTGAACTATGCTGCATAGATTCACTTCACTGTTAGCAAGCAGCAAGGCATCATTTTCATACTTAGACTTTAAATATTTCATTTCTTACCATTCTTCACCATCTCCACCACCTTCCCACAGCTTGAATTTTTACTTCTCTCATAACCCTATACATGCTTGTAATGAACAACTATGGGAATATCATATACCCATATTTTATTCCAACACTGATTTGAATAAGTCATTGAATTTTATACGAGGCGTTTAGAATTCAAAGGGCGAACTCAACAATTTCTCGAAATTGAGTTATTGGTAGGAAGAGAAAGTGTGAAGTGTACTGTAAGGGATAGGCAAGGACCTGTAAGGCAAAGTGTGCCTTCAGAAAAAACGTAGTAAAGAATCCTTTAATCTGTCTACTATACCAATTCCTTCCAAGTATCCAGTTTCTGTGAAACTCTCTGCTGAAAAGCTAAAGGATATAAAAGACTTAATGCAGTTTGTCAGTACCAGCAACCCACAGTACATGGGATTCTTTGAGAACTTATTGAGAGAACAAGAGGGGGCAGTAGGGGCTGCCGTTGGGCGTAATACTGATGACCCAGACGACGATTTCCTTGACTATTAGCAAAGGTCCAATCCCACCCCCCATTTTCAGACTACTCATGCTCAACTTTGTCTCCTAGATGGTGGATATTCTTACTGTTTCAAGTGATTGTGTAAGATCATCACAAAAGCTTGTGAAGGTCTTATGTCATCTCTGAATGTGTGTGTGTGTGTTAAAAGCTAAAAATAGTTACATTTTGTGTATATTAAATCAGTTTTGTGATGGTTGCAAATGATGATACCAAGATTTTTTTTATTACTTATGAAATACACTGTATTCTTGCGTCAATTTTCATAAATACCACCAAAATATAATTATCACTTATTTCACTAATGTTTGACAATATACCCGTATGATCATCAATAAAAAGTCATTGATGTATTTTTTTTCTTTTTTTCCTTCCAATAGATACAGAATGTCCAGAGGAACATTTTGGTGTATTATATGTTATACCAAACCCTCACATATGCTTTGATACATTTACAAAAACTTTAAATGCATTTTTCCCAAAACTTACTTCTGTTGAGTTCGCCCATTGTATTCTAAAGGCCTCATATTCAGTCCCCTGTCTGGCAGTTTCAAGGAGGAAGCAAGACATTGGATACATTAAATGTATTATGTTAGGATGTGTTTAATACAGAGTTGTGTAATTGGTACTTCTAGGGGTTGCTGTGGGTCCAGGTTCATCTGAACATGATCTCTGTGGACTGCAGGCATAAATTACCTTGTGCAATCCACCAGCCTCCTTTGGAGGGAAGATGCTTGTTCTTAAAAGTGATAAATAATGTATGTATGATATGGTGTTGCAGAGCCTCAAGAGGGAAACATTTATCGCTTCTGGTGAGGTTTCCAGTTCAGGGTCGGCAGCCAGATGAGTTGGATGTATGGACACACACCAATGACACCATGGGTTCCATCAGAAGACAGGTTAGCTGAACTTGTTTGTCAGATTAATACATTCAGTACCGTGTCATTTTTATTTTGTTCTTGCTTTTTCCAGACGTAATTGGTTGGTTCAGGAATGACTTCTTGAACTGGAGTGGTTAATATAGTGTTCATTTATCATTTTATTTCTTAGATTCTCGTGTAAGCTGAATAACATCATTTGGTAGCAGTAAGAATTGGTTAAAATTGACAATCTTGGGTTGAGGTATTTTCAGCAGACAGGGGATTTAAATCATCACAAGACCATGTCCCCAATATACTTGAGTGTATTTAAAAAATTGTTTTGTATGGAACTTTTTTTTCCCCCCAGATGAACAAGAGATCAGTATAGCTATAATTTTAATTAGTAAATATTCATTGCTGATTAATAATGACATGATTAGTTAATCCCTTTCTTACCGTTAATCCCTTTCTTAATTGTCCATACTTGCATACAGAGTTAAAAAGTGCAGTGCAAGGACTGAATTTATTACATCCGTACAAGTGTGCTAAGGTCATATAATTGAAGTAGTCGGGATTAAAGAACATTGATGTTTAAATGTGGCATATCAGCTTTTATTATGGGTATGAGCAGTGTGGCATTGTGATTTGTCACAGTCACTAATAATAAATATATGGCATTAGTCTTGATCAGTGGTTCTCTCCACCTCAGTGACACACTATCCAATAGACCAGTCAGATATTTTTTTTTAATTTTCGTATGGTGTTAGTCATATCAGTGGTTGTTGGGGGCACTCACCACCCACTCACTCTATGTACTGCTGCTCTTGGGTCCCTTCCTTTTCCTCTCTTCCTTCTTTCCATCCTTCTCTTCTGTCTGTCTTTCTTTCATTCTTCCTCTTTCTTCTGTCCACGGGTGACAAGCCAAAAGATTTCCTGTACACCAGAAAACCATTTACTACGCTGGGTGGTAACCATAGAACCAAATTATGGCGCCTGGTGTTTTATTGGGCAATTAAGACACTCCAATCGGATTGAAGCGGTTCAGATTTAAATGGAAGGGCTGGTTGGAGTTTATTGCTCATGTACTGTCACTCAGGGATGAGTGAGTTTGGTCACTCTCATCTGAAATGTGAGGACCAGTTTGCCTAGCCCCGGGCTCCTACGCTCCTCATGGGGCAACACTGGATTAGATGATCTATGATGAATGAATGTTGCTTATATCCCCTAAAATCCTAGGATGGATTCAGTCTGACTCTTGAACATAAAGGAAGTGGCTGGATGAATTTTCAGTATGGCCTTGTACACTTTTCCTCTGTGATAGTAATGAGGAATTTATGACCTACAGTATATACTGGAGACAGACTCATCATAGGATGAGTCTGATATTTATGAGATGTTGATTGATGAGGGTCAGAGTGATTATGACCCAGAAAAAGACAGTGACAAGTCCCCAGGCACCAGTGGTAGGAGTTCAGATACACTCTCTGCTATGAGTGGGTCATGGTCTTCCTCCCACAACGCTTTCACAGAGGATTTAACTCTACTCTCAGATCCGTTTTTCAATGAGAACACCACTTGAGGATTATTTGATTGTATACATACAATTTGGGATACATGGTGTGAAAAAAATGTAAATTTAAATAATTTCAGTGTCACCACTACCCTCCTGAGAGGGCTAGATCCACTTAGTACGAGAGTGAAATGCATCATTTACATTCAGCGGCCTGCACAGTTACGAAAGAGCTATTGTTAAGAATGGCCAGTTTCATGTTTAGTGTGCCGTAGAAGTTATTAATTTGTTTCTTGTATTATAATTTTTTTTAATATATTGATGGCTTTATTTATTGATTGGTGTGTCCCTCACCTTCCTGTAATGACTGATTTTTTCTTTCTTTTTTACTGTAAATGTTTTGGTAACTTCCAAGATATTAAAAGTTACTTAAAGACTCCCCCCCCCACACACAATCTGAATCCCATACTCTAGTAACTTTAGTTTCAGCTACCCACTTAATGTGTATGAAAATTAGGTGTTGATTTAGGAATTGCTTTAGACTCTTGCACCTAAATTTTATGTGCAGCTGATGACAAGAATATTGACTCCTACAGGTGTTGCACCGGTTGAAGTCAACAGCCCCAAATGTGAAAGTAGAATTGTATTTAAATACTGATCCAATAGACCCTGTTGATGACAAGAAAATCATTGCCCAGATGCCTCTTAGAGATAAAATGGTGAGTAATGTTTGCCTTTGCTTCTGGATGCAAAATTTATCTGGGATTTATTGCTTAATCTTAAGTTCAATTTAGTGAACAAAAGAAGTGTTTGTGTATGGCAACTGCTAGTATTGTGTTGATATTTGTATATGAATTGACAGTATGCCCTGGAGCTAAAGAAAGTTCTAATTACAAGAATTTTGAATACAAGCAGGGCTTCTTGATCCAGGTAGTATTGTAAGTTTATGACTAATCTTTTCTTTAACCTTTGTCTATAGGGAGTCTCCTCAGGATAAATAGAATTCTGCAACATTATCCAGTTCCCAGTTTGTAGTGATAAGAGTGAAAGACATTCTCCATCAAATTATTAATATCTGACCAAGTTGGTAATTTTTCTCTGTGGTCAACTAAAAATCTGTGTAGAGTTGGTGATGCTAGTTTTATACTTTGAGTTGTCATTGTGTAAGTGAGCATGTATTTGTTAGGTGCTGACGGCAAAGTTGGTGCAAGTGGGCAGCAACATGCCATCTTCACCTGACAGCTCTTCAGATTCCTCCACTGGCTCACCACAACACCCATATGATGGACCCAATGTGGAGGCAGAGAATTGTCTTCCAGGGGTGGTAAGTTTTGTATTATATTTAACATTGTCATTATTCAGTTAATTATCATTTTCATACTCCATCATCATCATCATCATCATCAAAGCTTCATGCCTCATCCCATCTTCATCATCTACACCTTGCTTCTCCCAGGTAACCCCTGAACAGGGGATGACTATGACGGAGTTCATGGAGGCATACCTGTCAGCAACACCTCCATGCTACTGCTTTAATCTCTATCTTCAGGAAAGGAGAAGGGTCATGGTTATGATTATGATAACCATTATCATCATCATTGACAACAACAGTAACAGCAGTAGCCGGAGCAAAATTATCATGATAATCATCATCCAGTGTCTTGTCTCTTTTGGAGTAAGGGGGAAGAAACCATGCCAGGATATTGTTGCCATCTGAATATAAACGTAGTTAACTGCAGACCAACGCTGCCCTTTTCCTGCAGTGTATCATCATCCTTTTGAGGGGTTAGGATGTGTATTTAAGGACATTTGTATAACCTGGCAGCTATTAGTGCCACTGCATGAAAGTGGTCCTATCCACCACAATACCATGATCATAAAAGTATTAAAAGGTAACCCAGTAGTCAGTTTCATTTTCCAAAGAACTTGTACCAAAATGCCGTTAGCGTATAATAATATTATAATAGTCTAGTTTTAGCAGTTCAAGAATGGAAACATCGCATCAGGAACACAGTATATTAATGTTGTTTGGTGACTAAAGAATAGTGTCTGTTATGTATTGTACATTGCATGAGACAGTGTTAATATTGTTCCTTGACAACAATAGACTTGCTTATGTTATATATTGTGTTAGACAAAGTTTGACTTGGAATATAATAATGCAGAGAGTGAATGACAATAAAAATAGATATGAAAACAAGTTTCTCAATTCACTGCATTTGCAGGTGATGCCTTCACTGGAACATTTTTCTCAGTAGATAACTGAGTACATACACACATCTCTAGCAGTGTGTTCAGTATCATATTTTAGAAAATTTCATCAGGGTTAAGGACCTATAGATGCTGCTCAGACATAGATATTAGTAACCACTGAACATAGATATGTCTTTTTCAGATAATGTCTGGGCAAGCAAAATACACACAGTTCCTCCTTCAGTTAGCAGACCTTGGGTGTGCTTTACAATTACCACAACTAAGAGACAGTGCCAGAGCCCTCCTTAACATCATGCCAGCTGACCAGTTCACAGGTACAACTAGAAAATTGGTTTGGTTCACAGGTACGATCGCCCAGACAAATGATGTCTCGCTTTTGGACAAAACTCCCTGGGTCTGGTACGTTCACTTGATTGGGAGTTTGAAGATGGGAACAGTCTTTGCCTGCCCTGCAAACATTATTTATGGTATAAAAAACTAATCTTGTGAAAATATTAGTTAAGTTTATCGTATATTTTTATTTAGATCAGTAACTGTAATTAAATAAAAAGCTACATCTGGCACGTTTCCACCTGTCGTCACGACTTATGCCAGCAGTGTTACCAATGTAGCAGTTTTCCTGCTAAATTTAGAAATTTTTAAAAGCAATGTAGCTAGTAAAAATTTAAATATTTTCTATATTGGCACTCTTTTAACCCTTAAACTGCGGGGTTATCGGAGGCACGCCAGGCCCATCCGGCGGCGATATTCGTGCTCCGACTGACTTTTTAAAAATATTTGCCAAAAATCAGTTATTTGTCCTAGAATATTATAATTACATATGCATATGGCACATACCTTCTGCTTTCTCCTGGGATGTTTTTTTAGCACTCGTTGACTACTGCAGGACTTGTGGAGACTTCTGAAGTTGGGTAACTAAGTCTCCACTTTACACTTCCCGACTTCCCGTAATATGAATACCACTGCCAGATATTAACACTAGAAACACTGTTCAATGATTTCCAAGTAGTTTGGAATCCATACTCCCAAAAAAACACTGTGAAATCAATGTAAAATACGAGCGCATACGAGCCTCCCACTCGCGCTAATTCGCCACTGGTATTCTGTCATTCCTTACTCATGTACACACTCACACTTTATTATTTTTAGTACTTTATTACACTTATATATATCTACAGTCCTTTACCGCTTCCCACACGATGTTTAGTAGGGGTAGAGGTCACAGGGCCTTTTATAATGGGCGCAAAAGGGGGGCAGAAATGGAGGGGTGCGACTGTGACGTTGATTTCACCATGAAGGACGAAAGCGAACTGACTGTACAATACGTATCTCGGTAGCCAAGAGTTGAAAATGTCAGCTGCTAATGTATATGCTAAGAAATAAGTCGTAGGAAATCTAGACAATACATAATAAATTAGGTAGTTCCAGGTGAATATAAATATCACTCATGCTTCTTCCTTCCTTTCTTACATACATTTATATTACGAGAGTAGCTCATACGGCATATTTCACAGGAAAAAAAGCAGGGGAAATTAGCGATCAAGTGCAGGTTGGATGTTGCCAAGTGATAATTAGCCAATTCCAGGTGTATGGCACTATCAGTTACCATATTTTTTTATATATATATATTAGTTTGTATAAGAATAGGGCATAGGGCTCATTTCAGTGGATGAAAACAGTGGAAAAATCCAGGGAAGATTTACTTAGCACAGAGCGGCTGAGCAGACGACATGAGAGGGTAATGGAGGGGAGTTAGGGAGGGGAGTCTAGAATGGGGGAAAATGGCTAAATTGTCAACAATGGATGGAAGTACTGATAACATTAGCAGCTCTGACTGTTGTTGGACATTGGCAGTGCTGATAGATGATACAAGTCACCACCTGAAAGCCCGGGCGAATTAAAAAAAACTGTCACAGAAGGGACGCCCCACAGTATGATCCATTGCACCTGACCGTCAACCTGCGGTTTAGGGGTTAAAGTCCTGTCCAGCATTATTTTTCTTGTAAATTTTCTCAGTCTGGTGGATTTTTACTATCTTTAAGACCAATCTAGCGGATTTGTAAAATTTCTCTTTGGCAGTACTGCACGCCAGCCCTTACGTCAGTCTTTTTAATGGCCGTGGGTGTGAGAGGATGAGTGTTGGCCTTTGTCATGATCCCCCCCCATTTTTTTTTAAATTTTATTTTTTTTATACAATTCTGTTCACCATTAGTGCTCTTAATTGTTGCACTTTTGCTTTTGATTATCAACCTCTTCCTCTTTAGTTCCTTCTTGAAACTGCCCTGCCCTACATATTTCATTACATGTTGGATTTTCATCTTGTGAATAAAAATGACCAATTTCCCCAAATTATTGCACTGATTTCACTAACTTAACTGAATACTGTACATCTAACCCTATCCACTCATATGCTGATGATTCCACCCTTCACCTTTCCATTCAGTTTCCGCAACATCCATCTCAGCAGTTACTTCAACAAAAAAGGGATGAGGCTATGGGACACCTAATGTCTGACTTGGCTTGTATCTCTGATTGGGGTAAAAATACAGTAAGGTCCCGGGTTACGTCGGTATCGACTTACGTCATTTCGAGGTTACGACAGTCAGTTCGCGAGAGGAAATTTTAGAATATAAGAAAATAGAGAAAAAAAACGTAAAGCTCGTTTTTTAAAGTTTTGCTGTTTACTGCAAGATGTCTCTGGTGTTTTCCCGCCTCACGCTTGACTACCAACAATCACTCTCAGTCTCGCTGCTACTACCACCTGTAATTTTCTTATATTTGTTTTTCGCCTGATTCCACGATGCCTAAGAGACAGCTTCCTAGTGACCATAATGACTCCAAGAAACACAAGACCATCACATTACGTGAAAAAGTCGATATTATTAAGCGTAATGAGAAAGGAGAAAAGGCATCAGTGATTGGGCGTGCGCTGGGGATGAGCCGTACAACGGTAGCTACCATCATCAAAGACAAGGAACGTATCTTGACTCATGTTAAAGGTGCAACTCCTATGCAATCAACTGTGATTACCAAGCAAAGATTGGGACTGTTGATTGAGATGGAACGTATGCTAATGCTGTGGATTGAGGACAATAATCAACGGTGCATGCCTCTGAGTGAACAGTTAATCTGTGAGAAAGGACGCACATTCTACCAAGACCCCAAGAAAGAAAAAGGTGAGGAAAGTGAGACTAACGAGACATTTGTGGCATCAAAAGGTTGGTTTACTCGATTCAGGGCTCGAGCAAACTTAACCAACAGAAGAATTTTCGGAGAAGCAGCCAGTGCAGATGACAAAGCAGCAAAAACATTTGTTAAAGAGTTGGAGAAGTTGATTGAGAAGGAAGGCTACATTCCAGAACTTATTTTTAATGTTGATGAAATGGGACTAAACTGGAAACGAATGCCTAACAGAACCTACATTGCTAAAGAAGAAAAAAAACATGCCAGGACACAAAGCATCCAAAGAACGCCTAACACTACTTTTGGGGGGAAACTGTGCTGGCGATTTCAAGCTTAAAACACGACTCGTATACCACTCAGAAAATCCAAGAGCTCTTAAGGGGATCCTTAAAGCAAGCCTACCAGTTTATTGGAAAAGTCATTTAAAGGCCTGGATGATGAGTGCAATTTTCATTGACTGGTTTTCAAAGTGTTTTCGTGCCAGATGTTGAATGGTATTGTGCTATGAATAACCAGCCATTCAAAGCTCTTCTCATCATTGATAATGCTCCTTGTCATCCTTCAAACTTGACAGAGTTGCACCCTAATGTGAAAGTTGTGTTTATGCCACCAAACACAACGTCAATCCTACAACCCATGGACCAAGGTGTAATAAGGGCATTCAAGGTGTGCTACCTGAGAAAAACATTCAGACAGGCAATACGAGCAACAGAAAATGGTAAAGTAACGCTCAAAGAATTCTGGAAAGATTTCAACATGTATAAAGCAGTTAAAAATATTGGAGAATGTTGGGCTGAAGTGACTGCGACAAATATGCACGGAGTGTGGAAAAAAGTGTGCCTTTACCTCATAAATGACTTTAAAGGATTTGATGAAGACAGTATAAATGAAGTCAAATGCAACTGTGTGAAAATTGGAAATGATTTAAATCTGGACATAGAGGAGAGTGATGTAAATGAACTTATTGATTCACATGATCAAGAGTTGAGTAATGAGGACTTACTAGACCTTGGAAAACAAATGGAAAATGATGAAAAAAGTGATGAGGCGGAACCGCTAAGACAGTTTAAGATCAAGGAAATGGCAAATGCTTTCGACATCCTAGAAAAAGCAATGGCTGCATTTGAACATCAGGACCCAAATGCAGAGAGGTTTGCCAAAGTGTACGGGGGAATTTAGGATGCAGTGTCCTGTTATCGTCAAATCTATGACGAAAAGAAATATGTCACCAAGCAGTCTTCAGTTCTCCAGTTTTTCAAGAGAACTGAACACCGAGCCACAACCTCACCACCAGCTTCAACCTCATCCTCATCTTCAACTCCTGACACCCCATCTTCAGCCCCAGACTCCCCTGCTTCAGCCCCGGACTCCCCTGCTTCAGCCCTGGCCTCCCCTGCTTCAGCCCCTGACTCCCCTGATGCAGTGCCTTTCACATCGCAACCCCAGTAACGAGTCAAGTTGATGTTGTCAGAAGGTATGTGTTAGTGACATACAGTATGCATCTTTATTACAGTACCATACAGTAATCAGTCATTTTATCACTGGAATAATTTTGTCCGAGTGAGGAAAAAAAAGCCATCAAACTTGATGTTAGAAATGCTTACATTATCGTGCTGGTAATGATGTTGGAATTTCATATTTTACGGCAGTATTTTACGGTAAACTTTATTGTATGATGAAGTATGAAAAGTTTTTGAATTTAGGAATAAAATGTGTGTTGGCAGTGTGCACGTGTGTAAGGACGGGAGAGTGAGGGAGCGGTAGCCTGACTCAGTTGTGGGTGAGGCAGGTGCGGCATAACTCAGTTGCCATGACGATGAGAAGTGCCATTACTGCAGCGAATGAGCTACTGTGACGATGACTCGTAGCAAGTACAACTTATATTTTATTCAATAAATATCATCAGTTCAAAAGACTGTGTTTCTTATATTTACCTGTCATAAGATTATTACATGTATAGTATGCGATGTATGTTTGAAAAATCTGTAAGATGCATTGCGGTAAGTATAATCATACGACGTAATGTATAAAACTTGAGTTACATTCAAAATCAGCTTACGTCATGTCTCAGGAACGGAACTCTGATGTAACCCGGGACCTTACTGTAATCTTGTTATTTTTAATGCATCAGAAACTCAGTTCTTACACTTATCAACCCGACAAAATCTTCCTCAGGATTACCCACTAATGTTTAATAATGAACAGTTATGTCCTGCATCATCCTAGAACATGCTTGGGGTTTCATTCTCTCGGGATTTGTCTTGGAAAGAACATAGTACATCTCTTGTGAAATCTGCTTCCAAGAGATTAGGTGTGCTAAGCCAAGCCATTTCCGAACTTTCTTTACCCCTGCACAGTTGTTGACCTTGTACACGGGTTTTATTCGCCCGTGTATGGAGTACAACTCTCATGTTTGGGGAAGCTCCCCACATGCAGCTCTTCTCAATAGGGTGGAGTCAAAAGCTTTTCGTCTCATTAACTCTCCTCCTCTTACTGATTCCCTTCAACCTTTGTCTCTTTGCCGCTCTGTTGCATCTTTATCTCTCTTCTATCGCTACTTCAACGGTCACTGTTCCTCTGAACTGTCTGCTTGCATCCCTCCACCTCTACGACGGGCACGTAGTACCCATCTAGCAACAAACTCTCATCCCTTTTCTGTCCAACTCTCTATTGCAAGAGTTAACTGTTACTCCCAGTCCTTCATTTATGCAACTGGTCAACTCTGGAACTGTCTTCCCCTGTCTGTATTTCCTACTTCCTATGATCTCCAGTCTTTCAAACGCAGTGTGTCCAGGCATCTCGAAATGAACGGATCTTGAATTTGGCTCTCTTTTGTATTGTTTTTGCTTTTTCTTGGAGGGAACAGTATGCAGGCCTGTGGCCTTTGGTTCCTTCTTCCTTGCATAAAAAAAAAGAAAAAAAAGATTAATTTGTTTCTTGATAGTAACTCAGGTGGTTAGGGGTTCTTGGGCACATGCAATAATTGCTCTCGCGGTCCAGTGTTGTGCTACAAGGTGCTCCATTTGGCAAGTTTTCTGTGTTCTGCCTCTCTCTGTATCACTTATCCATCTGTTAACTGTCCTCTTCTTGATGTTAAGCTCCTGGGTTATCTGCCTTGCTGGAATATTTGGTAAACAGAAAAGTAAGACCTCACTATAACGGACTAATTAGGGCCCAAACCTTTCCGAAAAATGCGAAATTCCGATACAAGTGACATCCGGACTTTCCCCTGCTAATCTGGACTTTTTCCGATATACTGTATTAGATTTTAGTCCGGATTGCACCAATGGTTTTTAAACTGTTTTCACTACCATTCCAGTACTGTACTGTGTTATACCTTCACTGCATTAATCAGATGGTATAATAATACTGCACTGTACACTGATAAACATGTCTTTTATTTACCTTATTGCGGTGAACATAGCTGAAGTGGTCAGGCAGTCCGGACTGCATCTGGGTTTATCGGACTTTTTCTGATATGTAGGAATTTAGTCTGGTACCTCCTCGAGTCCAATAAAAGCGAATTCCGGTCTTTTGAAATCCGTTATATTGAGGTTTTACTGTAATCTGCTTGCACTGGCAGGCTGTAGTATCATTATGACAATCCATCTTAGCAGGCTGTAGTGTCACATTGATGATCCATCTTGTTTAGTGGCTAGCGCTGCACGGGTTTCATTCCGCATTGAGAATTAAATGTGGATGATAATACAGTAAACCTTCCATAAGCCAAACTTTTAGAAGACGGAATCTTCGGTTAGCCGAACTCTGGCCGAGACCATGTATGAAAGTAGGCTGAAATGCGAAAGTTGGGGGAGAAATGGAGCCAGGCGAACACGTGGTGCCAGTCTGCTGCTTGCTTTTGGAGACTGTAGTTGTGCCATTCTTACTGTCATCTAGTGCTGAGCAGTGCTGTCCTTTTGCCTTCTGCCTTGCCATGGAAGGTTCAAAGCTTGAAAGAAGTAATGCTGGCACCAATAGTTGTAAAGGAATGAAGCTAAAAAAAAAAAATGCACGTGTGACTTAGTGTAGTAATCATGATTAAAGTTCAGTACTGTTATTACTGAAAGTGTTATATTGCAGTCTATTACAGTGATTAAATTTAAGTTTTGTTCTTAATATAGAGTGAAATAAATACTGGGTACTGTTTAGAATTTACGTTCAAGTGTGAACTCAGCCACCTCCACAACCTCCGTCTCCAAAACAAAACAAACTGCCAATGAATCTACTGCCTCTAACAAAAGGTGTTACACTGCAGTCTATTACAGTGATTACATTTAAGTTTAGTTCTTAATGTAGAGTGAAATAAATACTGGGTACTGTTTAGAATTTACGTTCAAGTGTGAGCTCAACCACCTCCACAATCTCCGTTCGTTCGTTCGTTCGTTCGTTCGTTCATTCATTCATTTTTGAAGGCTCCAACATGCTTGCATGTGTCGGCCTTGGTCACCTAATGGCGGCTCTCCATGCTGCTCGATCTCTGGCAGCCTCCCTATTCAGTCCCTTAACCCTTAAGTCACATTTAATGACCTCATCCCATGTCTTTCTCGGTCTACCCCTCCCAACCCCTCCCCCAATATTAACACCTCTCACCCTCTGTACCCAATTATCCTCCCCCATCCTCTCCACATGTCCAAACCACCTCAGCCTACCTCTCCTCATCACAACACCAATACACTCCAGTCCCATCCTACCTCTCAACTCTTCTATCGTAAGCCCAGCCCCCCCAGGCCTTGCACGCAGGGACGCACTGCACAAAACAAACTGCCGACGAATCTACTGCCTCTAATGAAAGACAAATTATGTACACTGAATTCTTTCTTTTTTGTCTTCCTTTATTAATTTATACACTGTATATGCTCCTTTACTGTAGTGTTAAGAAGACAAGTAATAAGTATTGTTTTTGCAATTTGGGGGAGTGAAAATCCATCTCCAACACACGCTGCCGACGGTCTGTACTGCCTCTGTGAATGGTTTTCTACCAATTAACCACTTCAGTACTGTGACATCTATTTCTACTTTATTTACGCTACCTCCAGCCGATTTTATGGCACTCAGGACTGGAGTCACTTACTGAAGGGGCTAACGAAGGCTGTACCAACCCCATGCACTTCCACAGATCCAACCTACACTGACTAAAATTGTCTGGTGGCAGCAAGAACAAAATGAAAATACACCCAGCACTGACGGGGTTAAAGGTATATTAAATGCACTAAATTGTTGTTTGTCATAACTTATTTATTTATATATGCTTCTTTAATTTAGTGTTGAAAGGACAAGTAATAGGTATTGTTTTAGCAATTTTGGGGGGGTGAAATTTCGGTAATTTAGCAATTTTTTTGGGGTAAAAATTCGGTAAGACAGAAAATTCGGTAATTCGAACCAGGGTAGAGCCCCATATAGTTCGGCTTATGAAGGGTTTACTGTATATGTTTAGATGTCTGTTTTTGTGATTTGATGGCACTTGTGATTTCAGCATTACAGTTACCTGTGGGTTTTATTTTATGAGACATTTTTCCTTCTGTATTGATGATTTAGGATGTAAAGTAAGTATTACATGGGTTTCTCCGCATTTTAACTCTGAAACCGTAGAGCGATAGGGCGTTTGTTTCACATTCTTTTGTACGGCTAAGCCTCAACATTAGTATACTGTGGTTTCCTTTTTAGTATACTGTGGTTTCCTTTTTAGTATACTGTGGTTTCCTCTTCCATAATGCGAGATATATACATTAAAAACTACTATACAGTAATCCCTCCATTATCCGACATAGTAGAGCCAAAGGCATGTCCGGATATTGGTTTTGTCCGGGCATTGGTCCTGAATCTCCAGCACTGGTTTTTCATGACCCTAACCTAACCTAACCTAAATCAGAAAACTACCTTCCTACCTCCCTACTGGACATGTATAGCACTTATTTAGGTCCCTTTTCACATAAATAATGCACATATAGCATGAATTTATTGAATTTTAACCAAAAAATGATGATTTAGAGGTGAGTGAGTCATAGGTGCTCAGAACTTGCCAGCATAGTATAAGTAAGTATCGAACATGGAAATCATCTTTTCTCACATTTTATGCACTAAATTATTGGATACAAAGCATCAAATACAGTAAATGATGTAAATTGCTACCAGAAAAATGGTTAGGTTAGGTTAGGTTATGACCGGACATGAAATTCACTGCTTCCACCTTTTTCCTAGCTGGTGCACTTAAGAACCATGCATGAAAGAATTAAATTAAAAGCAGGAAATTATGATTAACACAATGTTAGGTTAGGACCGGACATGAAATTAACTGTTTACACCTTTTTTCTAGCTGTTTTACTTAAGAACCATGCATGGGAAAATTAAACTGCAAGCAGGAAATTATGATTAACATTTAGGGTAATTTTTTAACACATTAACAGCATGATGAAAACAGGTTAGGCATGAAAATCTTTATGGTAACCATAGGTTAGGTTAGGTTAGGACCGGACATGAAATTCACTGCTTCCACCTTTTTTCTAGCTGTTTTACTTAAGAACCATACATGGAAAAATTAAATTGCAGGCAGAAAATTATGATTAACATTTTTGGTAATTTTTTAACACATTAACAGCATGATGAAAACAGGTTAGGCATGAAAATCTTTATGGTAACCATAGGTCAGGGTAGGTTAGGACCAGACATGAAATTCACTGCTTCCACCTTTTTTCTAGCTGTTTTACTTAAGAACCATGCATGGAAAAATTAAATTGCAAGCAGGAAATTATGATTAACATTTTTGGTAATTTTGTAACACATTAACAGCATGATGAAAACAGGTTAGGCATGAAAATCTTTATGGTAACCATAGGTTAGGTTAGGTTAGGACCGGACATGAAATTCACTGCTTCCATCTTTTTTCTAGCTGTTTTACTTAAGAACCATGCATGGAAAAATTAAATTGCAAGCAGAAAATTATGATTAACATTTTTGGTAATTTTTTAACACATTTACAGCATGATGAAAACAGATTAGGCATGAAAATCTTTATGGTAACCATAGGTTAGGTCAGGTTAGGTTATGACCGAATATGAAATTCACTGGCTTCCACCTTTTTCCTAGCTAGTGCACTTAAGAACCATGCATGAAAAAGTTAAATTGCAAGCAGGAAATTATGATTAACATTTTTGGTAATTTTTTAACACATTTACAGCATGATGAAAACAGGTCAGGCATGAAGTTAGGGTACTTACGAACAAGAAGCTGCCGTCCTGATGTAATAACCCACTCTATCATCTCAGACTCTGACAGGGAGACCTTGCACCTGACACACCTTTCCAATTGAGAATCACCAGCACTTATCACCAACACTTTCCACAACGTTTTTTTTTTTTTATAACTGGAATCACATCACTTCACTGCACTGTACATAACAGTAAATTCGATCATCACACACATGATGAAGAAGGTGAAGAGCAGTATCAAGCACTGTAGGAGGTAGGGTATCACCACAAAAGCAATCACTTCGGCCGCCATTGTCAGAGGTGTTCACGAGGCAGTAGCTGAGTGGGTAATGGCGACCGACAGACAGGCGCCACAAGTGTAAACATAGCCGATCGGCGCGGGCGGGAAATTCAAACTGACGCGGTCCAAAAAAATTGAAATTTTTTCCTTTGTTTTTTTCGAATTTTTTTGGCATTTTGGGGGTTGGGCAGCCCACAATGTCCGAATAGTGAGTATGTCTGAGTATTGGATGTCCGAATAATGGAGGGATTACTGTATACTGCTTTTTGGAGCTGTTTACTTAACTACTGCTCTTTCTGATGTACATTCTTCAAAATATAACTAGGCCATGGCAGTTGCCAGATACCACTTTCTGAGCAAAAGGTACTGGGAATCGAGTCATCACTTCTTTGGGCATTTGTACAGCTACAGTATTGCTTAGTTCACAGGTACAGACATAATTTAGTTTACAGGTACAGCTGCAGTATTAGTGTAGTTCACAGTTACAGCTACAATATTGTGGTTCACAGATGCACCTATAATGTTGGTGTAATTCACAGTTACAGCTACAATATTGTAGTTCACAGATGCAGCTATAATGGTGTAGTTCACAGGTACAGCTACAGTATTGATGTAGTTTACAGGTACAGCTACAATAGTGGTGTGGTTCACAACAACAGCCACATAATACATGTAGTTCACAGTACAGCAACAGTATTGGTTTATGTTGATGAGTGTCTCACATCAGAAATATGGACTCAACCCTCTCAGTGTGGTAACACATAGCACAGTGATTAACCAGACTGCACACAAGTGATCCTTACTGGCGCAGTGGGAAGCTATTTCTTTTACCCGTGTTATCAGTTTCTTTCAGAAACTTTTGGGTCCCCCCTTGTCCAGTACTGGTATATATTTCCACTGAGATGGAAGGGAAGAGATGGTACTGGAACTTTCTCATTTGATTTAAATGTCCTAAGAGAGAAAATATGGATACTATCGAACTCCACACCTATGACCAAAAGTTAGGGATAGGATAAGTTTTGTAATGTGTATCTTAGTGAAGTATTATGAGTTATCAGATTATTTTAATATTTCTCTAAAATGTGTTACAATTTGCATTACAGTAAACAACCTGAGATCATTATGCATGGAGCACGTGAAGATCGTGGATCAGAGTATGTCACCTTCCTTAGAAAGTGTCATGTTCTGCTCGTCTCCATCACAAGTTCTTTACAACCTGCAGGTAAAGTATATTATTATTATTATTGACTCTTTTGGATACGTTTCTGTGAAGCTACAGAATGTGGTGAATGTTTTTGGCATATCAGGTAGAGCCAGGATTCCGGGGGCTTGAATGGTGAGTGAATGGAAATGTGGCCCATTGGATTGGGCAGATTTGGACTGTCTGGACGTTTCTACTCCTCACCCTGCCCTGGGGTGGGAAAGGAGATCCGGATGATAATTATTTATTTATTTATTTATATACCTATTTATTTATCTTTTCCTGCTGGTTGAATTTCAATTTTTACACCACAAAACTTTCTTTGCATGGCCACAAGGTGTCTCAAGTGCACTTTGCCATACTCCCTCCAAAATCATCATTTCATATTGTCATCTCATCATATCTCCCATCACTGTCATCATCACATTATCTCATTGTCATTTTATCACTTCATTATCAAATGCATCATCATTCTTATAATCACATTATCAGTCTTTTTTACTGTAAAATTAATTGAAGAGAATCAAGAATCAAGACTTCACTTTTCACGTAAGTTAATCAGCTGACTATCAGTTTCAAAAGCTTTGTATATGTCCAAACTGCTCACATTAGCTGTATGCACTTGTGACTGCTTGTTTACATCATTTCAAGAGGCTAAGTTTCCAGTTAGTGCATCTTTAATTACAAAGACCAAGAAGATTCTCCATACTGTGTGTGTGTGGGGGGGGGGGGATCATGCTCCAAAACTGAGATACAGAGTGCAAAAAAATATTAATATCTACAGAGTGCTGCGAACAATAAGAATTTTATGACTCTTACTATATAATTTTGTGTCCTGTCATGAGCATTCACATCATTTTTTCTAGGGTTTCGTCAGTTATGAGTCTCATTTTGCTTATGTCTTGCCATAGATATGGTGTATTTTTTGTGTGTGAACTGCACTACAGCCTGTTTTTTCTTAATTTTGTAGTACCCCACTATATATCAGAAAGGAAAGTCTTCTGTCCATGAGATGTGTATTGTCTTTGGTCAAAGCAGTGAAAGGAGATAATACTTTTCTTGGTTTTGGTGATGTCATAATTATGATTGGAAAACAGAGCTTACCATGTGAATATGATACTCTAGTATGATGTTATGATGAGTATTGTACTTCATTTCATTACTGTATTTGTTTGGGAATGATACTAATGGTCGTTATTTTTTTTATTTTTTTTTATATGAAAGGAAGAAGGAACCAAAGGGCATGGGCCTGCAGACTGTTCCTTCCAGGAACAAACAAAAACAATACAAAAAGAGCCAAATTCAAGATCCATTGTTCATTTCAAGATGCTTGGACACACTGCATTTGAAGGACTGGAGATCATAGGAAGTAGGAAATACAGACAGAGGAAGACAGTTCCAAAGTTGACCGGTTGCATAAATGAAGGACTGGGAATAACGGTTAACTCTTGCATTAGAGAGTTGGACAGAAAAGGGATGAGAGGTTGTTGCTAGATGGGTGCTACGTGCCAGTTGTAGAGGTGGAGGGATGCAAGCAGACAGTTCAGAGGAACAGTAGCCATTGAAGTAGCGATAGAAAAGTAAAGATGCAACAGTGTGGCGAAGATAATGGGATGACATTTAATTGTTATTGTTTTCCCCCTTTTTTTTTTCTCCCCCAGGTGTTATACTCGTTACTGATGCCAGCTCACAATCCAATGTCAGAGAAAGCATTAGAATTCCAGTATAACTTCATGAAGAGTGGAGGAGTGAAGATCATAATTGATATGCTTGCCAAAAACAACTTTCTCTCCAACACAGATATGCCAACAAAAAGGTAAATATCGTATTAGAATAATTTTGTTTCGTTTTTTAAGGCTTTTACATGATCGCATGCATTGGCCATGTCATCTGATGGCCTCTCTCCATGCTGCTCAATCTCTGGCTGCTTCCAAATTCAGTCTCATATCCCTGAAGTCACACTCAGTGACTTCGTCCCAGGTCTTTTTTGGTCTCTGCCTCCCACAACCCAACCTCAAACATTAACACTTCTCACTTTCTGCACCCATTTATCATCCCCCATCCTCTCCACATGCCAGATCACCTCAGTCTACCTCTCACACAACATCAGTACACTCCAGTCCCATCCTGCTTCTCAACTCTTCATCGTAAACCTAGCCCCCTCTGGCCTTGCATTCAGGGAGGCACTGTGCATCCACCTAATCATTGCCATTTCTGTAAATTTGAGAACCTTGTATATTTTATTACTGTATTTTATGGAAGTAAAGTGTAGTACTGAAATGTGTATGTAACCCAGTGTTATGATATTTTCATTTCAGGTCAGCATTTTTGGTGGTGCTTAAGTTGGCCAAGCTAGCATTTGTAACAGTTGGCTATGCCATAGTTGGCGTTGTAGCGGGATCAGTCACCTCAGGCAGTTCAACCACTGCCAATACCAATGGTGGAACAGAAGATACTTCACCAACAGCAGGTATGTGTTAGTTTATCAAATTCTAATACTGTATTTTTTCAAATTATTTTTAATTTTATTTTATTATTTTCATTTTTTTTTTGAGAAGTGAATGGGTTGTTGGTGAACCTGTTTTGCTGGAGATAAGATTAACCCTGATGGTGGTACTGAAGCAGCCACCACTATAGTAATCAGATATGGTTTGTCAAAATTGTGGAATATTATCCACTTTGACAACTAGATATTCCCTGCTGTTTAACCCCTTAACCGCAGGCAGTCACTTTCATGACGCTCGGTGGGGATGGCTCGAGCTGTGGGCCGTCAGTTGGGTGCCTCTGTTTTCTTTTTAATTAGCCGGGACCTTCAAAATATAAATATATATGAAAAAATGTAGGAGAGTCCTGAGTGCTATTTATATAACTCAGGATAGTTTGGGCCTGTTTTATAAAAATAAGTCAGAGCACGAATTGCCACCAGCTGGAAGTGCCAGGACCGCCTCACACAACTCCACAGTTTAGGGGTTAAAGAGTAAGGTATACATACCTTGTCTAAGAAGCACATAGTATTAATGGTAGTAAAACATGAGAATTTGAGAGGGAGGTTGAGAAAGGATATGAATGAAATGAGGATTGTTAGACAGTTGTGTGATGTGTTAGAAAGGGATAGGTTATCCAGTACAGAGTTGAAAGGTAGGCCAGGTGTAGAAAGTTTCAGTGAGGACTCATATAAAGGTAGGTTGAGGGGGTTCAGAAATAAGGAGAGATGGGTTATTTAGTCATATGAAGTATTGTATGTGGATGAATGTGTAGAGAAAAATAGGGGGGGTGGGGAATGGGGAGTGAGAGAGAGACCACCTTAAGGCATTGTTTTTTCAGCAGAAAATCAGTGGTGATACAATGCCATACTGATTTTGAGAGGATTTGCAGCCAGATTTGGTCACATAGTTGAACCAAATTTTGTACCATACTGGCATTTGTTTTAGTTGGCACTGCAACCAAGTCGTATCTGTACAGTAACAAGAACCTTCAGGCTTTAACTACACCTTCTCCTGCTTACAAGAACATCTATCTATCTATCTGTCTATCTATCTTGCCAGATGCTTTAATCCCGTAAGGGGTGGCCACAGACAAATTGTCTCCACATCGCCCTGTCCCCTTGCCTTTTCACTGCCCTGCTCGCAGCTCACACACCCCTCTCTCATATGCCTTTCCACTCCATCCCCCCCATCTCATCCTTGGCCTCCCCCTTCCTCTCCCCCGCCTCCACCTCACTCACATACACTCTCCTCATCAATCTCTCACTCTCCATTTTCTCCTCATGGCCAAACCACCTCAGTATGTTTCTCCTAACACTTCCCATCACATCCACATCCACACCAAAATGCTCCTTCACTTCCTCATTTGTCAGTCTGTCTCTCCATGTGATTCCACATGCCCCTCTCCAGTAACTCACTTCACTGCTCTCACTGTTGACTTCTGTCCCTCCAACAAGGTCCAAGCTTCACTTCCATACAATAGAGTTATCACAATACTGTCATGTAGTAACTTTTCCACTTCCTTGCTCACTTCCCTTTTTCTTATCACTGCTTTCAAGGAACCAGCAACCTTTCTTCCTTGTTGTACCCTTTCAGGCATTTCATTCTCAAAACTTCCAACCTCACTCATCACACTACCCAAGTACTTAAATGCACTCACATTTTCCATTTCCTCCTCATTCAACCTCACTTTTCATTCACTGACTTCACTTCTCTCAAAGACCATAACTTTACTCCTCCCTACATTCACCTTTAGATTCCATTTCTTACACACTCCCAAACTCATCCACCAAGCCTTGCAGCTCCCCTATGTCTTCACATAACAACACAGTATAATCAAACAACAGTACAAGGAGTTTCCAAACAAGAACAGCACTGAAAAAAAGGAGCACATTGTTGTCCATACCATGCTATTACTCTTACAGAAAAAGAAGCAAAAGAAAGCACTTATGTTTTCAGGATTTCTGAGTGTGACTAGACTGTTGTACAAGTGTAAGATAAGGATAGTGAAAAGGCCATTCTTGCCCATCAAACCCTCCAGTTGACCTTTTGATTTCGGTAGACCTACTCCCAAACAAGAAATTAATACAGTGGAATCTTCTAAATTGCAGTCTTATGAGACTAGGCACATGCTGCAATTTTATGGGAAAAATTAATTAGGAGTGCCATTTTGGAAAAGTTGCCCCTCCTTACCCCTAAACTGACATCAGATTGGTCACTGGCAAACTCTAACAGCCTGGAAAAGAAATTAGTAAAGCATTTAATGGAAATGAACAATATTGTAAGATTCTTACCTGACTGTGACTGATGACATTCCTTGAATGGTCAGCCAGGCTGAGGAAGCTCCTAGTAGAAAGACATCATCAAGATATATGTAGTATATGTTTCTTTCATCTTTCAGCAAAATGATGTTTAACAAGTAGAAATATGGCTGATCTTAGAAGTTGTTGAATATAAAAACTAACAATGTTTGACTTAAGCAAGTTACATGAGAATCCTTACTTCATTGTACCCTTTCATGTTTAGTCTGGTTCAATTGTGAGATGTAAAATTATTGTACATTGTTGTTTTACCATATTTTATAGCTGCATGTTGATGCTGTGATGAAAGAAAAGTTGCATGAGTAAACTTCAATTTTTCACATGTTTTGTGCATCAGGATCGTATCATTATCAGTAGTTTAATTGTTATTGAGGCACTGAGTGTGTTGTGACTGCAGGTGTGTGTGGTGTGGGAGGTTCACCCCAGACTCAGGCACTGGTACTGCAGGAGGCATTGCACCACATCCCCAACCCAGCGTCAGACTGTATGGTGCGCAACGTGGCCTCCCGCCTTGCCCAGTCCCTCCACCACCAGGTCACTATCACGTCATGCCTCTGGGCGCACTTTGTAAGGTCACACCCTCTGCTGTTAGCGTGGCCGCCACATTAATATTTTCTCTCACTCTAATGTACTAATGTTTATTTTTATTTATATATTTTGCTGTTTTAATGATCTGATTGTTTACCATATATATAGGTTGAGCTTTTTCATCATGTTTATGGGTAATCTGTATATGATTTTGGTGGTTATTGATTGTGCAGTGCTTGCTAAACTAATGTGTCTTGCAGTGTTTCTTTAATATACAGTGTCAGATTTTACTCTAGACCCTGTTTCTTTCTGAACTATACAACATGTCCGACTTTAATTACTGCCTGGTAAAACTCTCAAAAAGTACATGATATTTTATTGTATTGTCCTAACCTGAAGCAGTGGAAGGTGGTCTGTTGGTGCACTGGTTAGAGTGACCCAGTTCAAGAAATGGTTTGACTTGCAAAAATGTGTAGGTACAGTCCCAAAGAGGTGACAGGGTTTTCGACCTCCTCCCAACCATCTTTTTTCACCTGAGGACGAGGTGAAGCAGGGTCCAGAAAGCAAGAAAGAACTCAGTCGAGGGAGGACTAACAAATCTGCCCATTTAAGTGGGCCATTCTATCATTCACTTACCATACAAACCACTGTTACTCAGACTTTTAATAAATAACAAAATATTCTTTACCTGTAGCTCCTCCCGTGGAAAATAATACAGTAAAACCTCGATATAACGGACTTCAGTTGACCGGAATTCGCTTTTATCGGACTCAAGGAGCTACCGGACTAAACTCCTATATATCGGAAAAAGTCCGATATAGCCAGAAAGCAGTCCGGACTGCCTGACAACTTCAGCTATGTTCACCACAATAAGACAAGTAAAAGACATGTTTTTCTGTGCACAGTACAGTATTATTATACCATTTGATTAATGTAGTGAAGGTATAACACAGTACAATACTGCAATGTTAGTGAAAACTACCGATGCAATCCGGACTAATCTCTGATATATCGGAAAAAGTCCGGATGTCGCTTTTATCGGAAAATTGCATATTTCGGACTGGCTTGAGCCCCAATTAGTCCGTTATAGTGAGGTTTTACTGTATATCCATCCATTCATCCATCATCCAATCCTATGTTGTCCCACAAGGAGCACAGGAGCCCGGGGCCAGGCAGGTTGGTCCTGACATTTAAGATGAGGGTGACCGGCCTCACTCATTCAAGAGTGGCATTACATGAGCAGTAAACCCCAACCACCCCTTTGGTTATAAACCTACACAGGCTCAATCCGATTGGAGTGCCTTTGTTACCCACTAAACCATGATTTTGTTATATGGGTACCACCCAACATAGTAAATGGTTTTCTGGTGTACAAGAAACCGTTTGGCTTGTCACTCAGTGTAGTCACCCATAGGCAGAAAGAATGAAGGAAAGAAAGACAGAAGAGGGGGTGTAAAGTCACCCGTAGGCAGAAGGAAGAGGAAAGAATGCAAAAGAGGAGGGAAGGAAGGGAGGAAATGGCAGACACCCAAATCAGCACTACAAGGAGTGAGTGGATGGTGAGCGCCCCCACCTACCAAAAAATAATACAATCGTTTTGTTTCGTTTTTGAAGGCTCCAACATGCTTGCATGCGTCGGCCTTGGTCACCTAATGGCGGCTCTCCACGCTGTTCGATCCCTGGCAGCCTCCCTGTTCAGTCCGTTAACCCTTAAGTCACACATAATGACCTCGTCCCATGTCTTTCTCGGTCTACCCCTCCCAACCCCTCCCCCAGTATTAACACCTCTCACCCTCTGTACCCAATTATCATCCCCCATCCAAACTACCTCAGCCTACATCTCCTCATCACAACACCAATACATTCCAGTCCCATCCTACCTCTCAACTCTTCCATCGTAAACCCAGCCCCCCCAGGCCTTGCACGCAGGGACGCACTGCACATCCACCTAATCATTGTCATTTCTGTACGTTTAAACCTGCAAATATCCTCTTCCTTTACTTCCCAGGTCTCACTACCAAACAGCATCACACTCCTAACACATGCTGCATACAACGACCCCTTAGCACGTAAGGAGAGTCCTCTCAATGTCAGGAGAGGCAACAGCTCCCTGAACTTCTTCCAACCACTTCTCACCCTAGCAACCGAGCTAACTCCAGCCCCACCTCCGGCACATAACATGTCTCCCAAATAACAAAACTCCTCCACACACTCAAGAGACTCACCTGCAAGTTGAACCCTCTCACGCCTAACAATCTCCACCTGCTCTCCCCGACACGCCACACACATGAAATCAGCATCATCTCACAGTCTACCTCTAATACCACTACATCTCTTGTGCACCCACTTATCACAAACACTACACAAGATGGAATTGCTTCCCACACCCTTGTGGCAAACTGCACATGGGCACTCTCCCTCTTTTCTGATTGTACCGCCACCAACCCTAGATATCATCACTTTTGTTTTATCTGCATTCACCCTCAAGCCCTTGTGCCCCATACCATCTCTCCACTTCTTAAATCTTTCCTCCGCCTCCTTTTCATTCTCCGCAATCAACACCAAATCATCAGCATACAACGTCTCCCATGGGAGTCCATCTCTGAAGTCACGTGAGAGGGCTTCAAGCACCATGATAAACAACAAGGGACTCAAAACTGACCCCTGATGCACACCAACATTCACGGAAAACTCATCACTCAAAGCTCCAGTCACTCTTACCTGGGTGCGAGCACCCATGTACATGGCCATCACCACCCTAACCAGCCACTCTTCCAACCCTAGCTTTCTCATTGCCCACTTCATCACCTCTCTACGGACTCTTTCAAAGGCCTTTTCCAAATTAACAAAAACAAAATACAATTCCCTTTTCTTTCCAATATATTTTTCCTGAAGCTGTCGAACAATGAATATGGCATCAGTGGTCCCCCTGCCTGGCATAAACCCAACCTGCATCTCATCTATATTCACTCTTTCTCTAATCATACCTTCTAGAACTCTCTCCATTACTTTCATTATCTGATCTAAAAGCTTTATACCTCTGTAATTTCCCCTTTCCAGGGCATCACCCTTTCCCTTGTACACATTTACAATTACACTCCTCAGCCAGTCATCTGGGACAACACACTCATATATAATCCTATTTATCAGGTCAGTGACTAACCTCACCCCAGTATCTCCTGAGGCCTTCAACATTTCGGCAGTCAACCCAGATACACCTGCCGCCTTCCCCACCCGCATCCTGCCTATTGCCTCACTCACAGTAGCAGCGTCAATCAAAGGCCAAGGGCCAAACACTGGATCAGCGGGTCCAAACCTTCTCTATCCCAGTCAAACTCCTCATTCAAGAATCGGCTATAATGCTTTCTCCGTGCATCTTTAATATCCTCACTCCTCACCACCACCCTTCCATCATCATTCTTCACACACTGCTCGCCTACAATGTCCCGATTATCCCTCTTCACCTGATTTGCCACCCTGAAAATCATATTTTTCCTTTCTCCATGATTTAGATTATCAAGTAAAAGTCTCTGTGACTCAGACTTCGCCCTGTATACCTCTCTTCTAGCCCTGCGCTTGGCAGCCAAGTACTCCTCCCTGTTACCACCATTCTTCCTTTCCCGGAAAAGCCTTCTTTTCTCCTTAACTGCAGCTTCTACACCCTCATCCCACCACCAAGTTACTTTATGTCTTGGTGGGCCTCTTGTCCAACCGCATATTGTATCAGTAACTCTCAAGAGGTTGTTCTTAAGGGCTCTATACTGTTCATTAACGCCTCTATCTACGGCTTCCTGTTCAGCCGCCACTCTCCTCATCTCACTATAAAAGGCATCCCTTACTGATTGGTTTCCCAGCTTCCATGTTTTCCTCCTAGGTACATATGTCCTCCTCCTCATCACTCGATCCTTAAGCACCATGTCACAAATCAACAGTTTGTGCTGCTGCACACACTCTTCGCTTCGTATAACTTTAACATCCCTCACTAATCTCCTATCAACCCTCCTGACCAGAAAATAATCTTTCTGACTACTAATTCCCCCGGACTCATACGTAATCAACCGGCTGATTCTTTTCCTAAAATGTGTGTTGCACACAATCATGTCCATAGCCTCCCCAAACTCGAGTATTCTTTCCCCTTCCGCATTCCTCACACCATATGCACATCCTCCATGGACTCCTTCATAACCTTGAGCTGCTTCACCCACATGACCATTTAAATCCCCTCCCAGAACCACTACCTCATCATCACCCATACCACTCACTACACGTATTAAATCATCCCAAAATCTATCCTTCTTTGCGTCATCCAATCCCACCTGTGGAGCATATGCCGATATAACTGAAACCAACTTCTGCCTGACCAAAATTTTCACTACTAATATCCTATCACTTACTCTCATAAAATTCATGACATATTCCACCCATTTCTCTGCAACCAACACACCCACACCCCCATATCTGTCAGTTCCCCCCTGCCAAAACAACTTATAGTAGCAATCCTTCCCAACAATCTTTCTGGCTGATCCACCCCTGTACCGGACTTCCTGCAAACATGCCACATCCACCCACCTCCTACTGAATGCCTCAACAACTTCCCCTGCTCTTCCTCTCAAACTACCCACATTCCACGAACCCACCCTAAACCCCCTGGGTGATTTGCTGTCCTCAGGTTTGCTTTGGTGCTTGTTTTTGTTCATAGTCATAGTCGGTAAGATAAAGGGGGGTAAACATTCCAAAGGCCCGACCCATTGCGCAGACCCAGGTCCAGGCAATGGATCTGGGACCCCTAGCCCACCAGCTTACCAGTGGCTGTGGTAGTGGCCTCGGGGCACCCTGCCAGGACAGCTGCAGGGACACCCTCCAAGCGCGCCTTGGCACTGCAACTGCCCCGCCATTATACACCCAATGATAGGGCAGCCTCCTGGGGCGCTACTCCCAGGTTCGGGCCCCCCTCTATTGAGCGGAAGCTGCAGCCTGGGAACCGCAATGCCCTGTACCCTCTAGCTCAGGTTCGAGCCCCATCTCACCCCGGACCCATGATCTATGCCGGTGGAACCCCAGTCAAGCCTCCCCCCAAAGTCCGCCACTAGGTAGCGGGGGCAAAGTTTTCTGGCCGCATGCCCTTGCTGGCGTCAACCCCTGTAACGTAGTGGGATACGTTGTGTGATATGTAAAGCGCATGTGATGTAGTGCATAAGATAGTTAGAGGAAATGTTTGGGAGAGTATGCTGGTCTACTCTCCATGTTACTGTCACACTGAAAAGGTCAGCAAAGGGGGATGGTTAGGTAACTAGTGAAACAGGAGCTCCAGCTCTCCCTATCACCAGTATTCCCATTCCACCAGTGTTCCCCTCGGGAGTAGTACCCTGTTCGGCCCGTGCTACAGCCTCCTCCTACCGAATACAATGTTGACGTAAATTTGAATGATGACTGCCAGCCTGTCTTCTTTGTTAAGTACATTGCAAGCTGCCTGATTTCCTCTCTACCCATTTCCCTCTAACCTTCACATCTTCCTCTCAGTCTTAATAGATAACAAAATATTTTCTATGTCTGTTGCTCTTTCTATGGAAATACTGTAAAATGTTTACTTAAATATGCACACAGGTGATGCCAACCTGTCTTATTTGTTGTGTAGCAACATCGTTAGTTGCTCGTTTAAGCTCTACTCATTTCTATGTATGCATCTCACTCTGACTTAATAAATAACAAAATATTCTCAGTGTCTGTAGTGCCTTCTGTGGAGAATAATAGATTGTTTACATCAGTATGCATGCTGGTGATGCCAGGCTGTTTGCTTTGTGTTACTTAACTTGCATAGAAAGATGCGGGATTTTAGTTCTGCTCATATCCATCTACACATCTCACTCATTTTTGATAAATAACACAGTATTCTCCAAACCCCTAGTGTGGAAAATAATGAAATCTTCATTTAAACATGTACGCAGACAACACCAGCGTGACTCCACCAGGCTCTTCCTTTATGTTACATAACTTGTGTCCCAAGTTGCCTGCTATTGGTCCTACTCATATCCATCTTTGCATCTTCTTATAAATAACAAAATAGCCTTAGTGCTTATACCTTCTTCTTTGATTGAATGGACATTTAACATTTTCTGATACTTTTTTTTTCTTTAATATAACAGACAAAATAAAGATCTACAGGAAAGGTGCCTTCAAAAAACACTTAAAGCCCTAGGCCTAAACCTGTCCCCAGGCATTAAAAAATGTCTGTCTATCCAAGAAAAGGCAGTATAAAATTTATTTGCTATATTCATCCATCCATCATCCAATCCTTTGTCGCCCCACTGAGCAGCGTAGGAACCCAGGCTAGGCAAGTTGGTCCTGACATTTAAGATGAGAGTGACCAGACTCACTCATCCCTGGTTGGCATTATGTGAGCAGTAAACCCCAACCACCCCTTAGATATAAACCTGCACCAGCTCAATCTGAGTGGAGCGCCTTAATTACCCACTGAACCACCAGGCGCCATAATTTGGTTATATGGTTACCACCGAGCATTTTATATATATACAGTAGGTGCGGAAAGTATTGACGCCATCTTAAAAGAAAACATTCTTGTGGTTAGCAAGGAGAAACAAATAAATTATCACTCACCATTAAGTTTAGTATTTACTGGCATTCCCCTTCACCTTTATTATCTTCTTAAGGCGTCTGGGGAGACTGATGGCGTAGTTTTGCAGAACAGATGGACTAAAACTGCTCCCTAGCTGCTTGACTGCAGCCTCAAGTTTAGGCAAAGATGATGTGCCGCTTCATGTGCGCCCATAAATTCTCAATGGGATTGATATCTGGGCTGTTTCCAGGCCAATCTCGAATAAAGGGAACCTCACAGTCTGTTAGCCACTGTTTCACTGACTTTGCAACATGTGCAGGGGCAGAATCTTGCATAAATACTCTTGCCTTGGTTTTATCAAAAGGGTCGCTTAAAACATCACATAATAGCTCCAAATAATTGTTCTGGTTCACTTTTTCATTTGCAGGTAGAATTACCAACTCACCAACACCATAATATGTAAAGCAGCCCCAAGCCATGAGTGAGGCTGGGTATTTAACAAACTTGGAAGTGTACTTAGGATCCAGGGGGTCACTGCCTGGTTTGCGGTACACTCGTGATGAAGGGGTACCAGTGACAGTAAATGTTGACTCATCACTCCAAAGCACAGTTTTCCATTGCTCCTCACTCCAGGCAAGATATTTCTTACAAAAATTTACTCTCTTTTTCTTCTGAAGTGCAGTTAGCAGTGGTTTTTTACGAGCACAAAAACTCCTGTAGCCCAGATCGTCATGCAACAG
>JAGKTI010002893.1:33128-62341 GCA_018397915.1 Birgus latro
ATATATGTATATTTATATAATGTTTGTATGTACTTGTACAGTAAGTCCTCGTTTTTCGACGCATTTACTTCAATGCCTCGTTTTTCGCACAAGAAAAAAGTTTCCAATTTGTCTCACACTCTGTCATTTTCCTCGAACTTCAACGGTCCCAGCCAGCAGCCAACACTCAGCAGACAACACATACCATCGGTTGGTGCACGCCCATTTGTAAACAAAGAAGATGGCGGCCACTCAAACTCCATTCTACAACTGCTCCAACTGTGGAATTTTTTCTCTCCTATGGGGAGATTGAACTTCACCAAATTCATTGTGTTAAGTAGTGAAACATTAAAGATCCTTTGGGTATAGTGACTAGGTTATAGTTTTGTTCATAAAACCGTTACAAACGTGTTAGTGATGAAGCATCTATCTCTAAGCCAAGACGAAGTATTATGCCTCCCATCGTCATCATCATCACGTATATAGGAATGGTTATTAATGTGTTAAATGGGAGTTTTGTTGACACTTGAAGACACAAACTTGATCAAATAAATTTCTTCAATTAGTGCTCAACCAGGCAGCCTCCGCCATCTAGAATGTTTTGGTCGGTCAGCTGATCTGTGTCTACTAACGAACAAATAATCTATCTATCTATCTATTGCCAGACGCCTCAATCCCGCACGGGGTGGCCACAAACAAATCGCCTCCATGTCACTCTGTCCCCTGCCATTTCACTACCACGCTCCCAACTCACACCCCCCTCTCTCATATACGTCTCCACTCCATCCCTCCACCTCACTCACATACACTCTCCTCGTCAGTCTTTCACTCTCCATCCTCTCCACATGCCCAAACCACCTTAACGTGTTTCTCCTAACGCTTCCCATCACGTCCTCAACCACACCGCAACGCTCCTTCACTTCCTCATTTGTTAGTCTGTCTCTCCATGTGACTCCACATGCTCCTCTCAAATAACTCATTTCCACTGCTCTCACTCTTGACTTCTGTCCGAACAAATAAACAAGGCAATATTCCGACCCCTATCAGGAAAACGGATTATAAGACTTTATTTCATGCTTTAACGTTATTTAGTAGTACTTTAACTTTCACATAAACTTACCAGAACAGTAATGTAAGTATTCAGCTTACAAATTCAGTACTGTGGAAAAGCAGTACAGTGAATCACGTGATCACATGATCAAAACAAGCCGTGTGGGCTGCGTTTGAGGGTTTGGCCTTTCAAAGGCCTTTATAAATGTTTTAATGTTTATTGTGTTATGCTGTTTTAGCATTAGTAAACACACTTCATTTAATTGTGGGTAGGGCCTGTGTTAGTGTGTGTGCGCACGCACACATCTGCTAAGTCACGAGTGATGACTTCATCGGAAGGTTCCTGTGGTATGCACCCGGGAGCCTTGGCAGTTCACGTCGTGAAGGCAGCCAGTGAGTGTGGTTTGCCTAGTTCCAACACTGGTAGCAGAGCGTAGTTGCGAGAATGGCGTCGTGTTCAACCAAGTGGCCTCCAAAACTGGAAAATGATTCTACAAATGAGAGCTGGAAAAAAAACATTGGCATTTGGTGCGAACTAACGGACCTAGCAGCAGAAAAACAAGCTTTAGCTATTCACCTGTCATTGTCTGGGAGAGCGAGGGTGGCGTCTTCGCAGATTGAAACAGATATTCTAAAGCAGAAGGATGGTGTTCAGACCCTGCTGAAAAAATTAGCCGGTTTATTTCTCGTGGACAAAGGATGTCGACAGTTTGCAGCGTTTTATGAGCTATACAACTTCAGAAGAGCCAGTGATATGAACATTCGGGAGTTTGTGACAGAATTTGAGCATGTTTACTTTAAATTTACCAAGCAGGACATGGAACTGCCAAATTCTGTGATGGCTTTTATGCTCTTAGCTGCATGCAAACTTTCAGACAGTGAACGACAACTAGTGATGTCCGTGATAACTGAGGTGACATACGAAAATATGAAATCTGCCCTGAATCGTATTTTTGCTGGTGAAATTGGCAGGCAGAACGAGGCATCGGTGTCCGCCCGGGAGGTGAAAGACGAACCAGTATTTTGGAGTGATGAAGTTGAGGGTGATGAAACGCTTTATTCTAGAGGTACTCGACGAGGACGGAGAATGTTGTGGAGTGGTGCAATACGTGATCGACGTCGGGGTAGTTGCCGATGTTCAACCGTATCGGCTAGAATTCCCCAACGCTCATCCACCGGCAGGAGGCAGAACCCACTTGGGCCTAACGGAAAGGTATCGAGGTGTTTCGTATGTGATTCTAGTTTTCATTGGGCACGTGACTGTCCAGATGCATACGAAAACGACGGCAGTCGAGAAGAGAATTCTGAAACAGTGCATCTGTTGTTGTTTATGGGCTTTGCGGATGATGCCGCTAGTAGAGGTAAGTCACAGACTCTAGTAGAAGAATCTAAGGGATGTGCTCTTCTAGACACAGGGTGTTCTACAACTTTATGTGGAGTTGAATGGATCAGTTGCTATCTAAGTGAGCTCACTGATTATGAACATGATGCTATAATTTGAAGAGGGACTCTGATGGCAGCATTGATTGGATAGATTTGGAGAAGGATCTTAGCGAATGGGAAGTGGTTGATGACACAGAAATGCTTGTTCTTTTCAACTCTGAGGCCATATTATGTGCTAAGGAAAATGAAATTACAAATTGGCAGAATAATGATGTGTATGAGGAAGTAGATGACGTTGGGCAAGGTGCCATAACGGTTCGATGGGTTGTGACAGAAAAACTGAAAAATGGAAAGCCTATTGTTATGGCCCGCTTAGTCACCAGAGGATTTGAGGAAGACACAGTGGATCTCCGAAAAGACTCGCCTACTTGTTCAAAGGAAGCAGTGCGTTTGGCACTTTCTTTGGCCTCCACCAACCAGTGGGATTGCCACACTATGGACGTGAAAGCTGCCTACCTGCAAGGTAATGACATTGAGAGAGTTGTTCATTTACGTCCTCTGCATGCATATGCAAATGGTAAGTTATGGAGACTAAAGAAAACTGTTTACGGCCTTTGTGTTGCTGCTAGGCATTGGTATCTGCGCGTAAAAGATCAGTTGTTGAGTCTCGGAGCTAAAGTATCATCACTGGATTCAGCGCTGTTCTCTTGGAGCAGTGGTGGCAAAGTCGAAGGCATTGTATGCATCTGCGTCGACAACTTCCTTTGGGCTGGTACACATGAGTTTAAACAGCAAGTGATAAATCGGTTGAGTCAAATATTCCTCATCGGCAGTTCAGAATCAAAAGCCTTCAAATACGTTGGTCTCAATGTCATCTTGAACATCGATGGCAGCATAACGCTCAACCAATTCCAGTATGCTTCATCCTTGAAACCAGTCACGCTGAGTAAACATCGTGCAGCAGTAAAATCAGGGGAGCTGTCCAAGTCTGAGAAAATGGAGTACCGAGCATTAATTGGGCAACTCAATTGGATTGCCACATACACTCGGCCAGATATTGCCTTTGATGTGTGTGAGTTGAGCGTGAATAGCAACCGAGCTACCGTAGTGGATTTGCTTAGACTCAATAAGGTGATCTCAAGGGTGAAGACTGACAACATGAAGCTATACATTCCAAGAATGGGGCCGATCGAGGACTGTCATATAGAGCGCTTTTCGGATGCCTCATTTGCCAACCTTGTAGGCAATGGATCTCGGGGAAGTTTTGTGTTCTTCCTACGAGATGCTAGTGAGGCAAGATTTCCTATATTCTGGCAGACAAGGAAGATCAGGAGGGTCGTCAAATCTACCTTATCTGCTGAGGCTTTGGCGCTGCTTGAATGTGCTGAAACTGCTGTATATCTCTCCAACATACTGCGTGAGGTTTCTGGATGTGGAAAGATCAAAATAAAGTGTTTCGTCAACAACAAGAGTCTGGTGGACGCCCTTTACTCCTGTAAGAGCGTTGAAGACAGGAGATTGCGCATTGATATTGCTGGGTTGCAGGACATGTTGGAGCGGGGGGAGATTGATGAGGTATCCTGGGTGGATACATCACAACAACTGGCTGATTGTCTCACCAAGAAAGGGGCCTTGACTGAGCGGCTGCGTGCAGCAGTCAGCCGAGACTAGAAAGTTTATAATACTTTAAGAGACATCACATATCTGTATGTGGCCACAGACTGGGTCTTGATAGTAATTAAACAAAAGTGTATGTATTGGATACTTAGTGTGTATCGGGTGTTGATGGTACTCCCACAAAAGTCTATGTATTGGATACATAGTGTGTATCAGACGCAAATAGACCATCCAGCTTCGTCCTTGGAATCTTTTGTCAAATTAAGAAGAGAGGACGAGAGTGTTAGTGTGTGTGCGCACGCACACATCTGCTAAGTCACGAGTGATGACGTCATCGGAAGGTTCCTGTGGTATGCAACCGGGAACCTTGGCAGTTCACATCGTGAAGGCAGCCAGTGAGTGTGGTTTGCCTAGTTCCAACAGCCTGTTTGGTGTTACAGTACTTTCTGATAGGGTAGGTACATGTCCCACGGGAATGCTCCTCTATTTTTCCCATTGATTCTTAACTTCACAGTTCGACGTTTCACGGTTCGCGTGGTTTGGAGGGAACATCCAACCTGCAAAAAATGAGGATTTACTGTGTACAGTGTATGTATACATATATATATATACTATATACATACATGCATACTATACACACACACACACACAGGGAAACCCCAGTTTAATGATGCAGTTAAGTAAAAGCCCATCGCTAGGCAGGGTGTCATATCTCGGGTAGATTTCCCCCCCAAAAGTCCTAAACCGACCCAGATGAGTCCCCAAAAAAAGTTTGAAGCCAATCTAAATGGCCTAACAGCTGTAAAAGAAGCTTGCCTAAGCCTGAAACGAGTGTATGTCTCCCTTTACCCAGTCAGGGTCACTGGAGAGAGTCATCTCCGACTCGTATTCAAACTCGATAGAGAAGCAGCAGCAGCATTGTATACAGTCCTTCTGTCAGATAGTCCTGGGACAATTAAACAAACATCTGTTATGCATAATAACTATGTATGAATGACGCAGAATCGTCCATGGTGCAAACTGTTGTGACGGAAAAGCGTGTATGTTTTGACAGAGAATTCTCTTGACGGGGAATGCTGTCAATGATGCGATCAGGATAACCTTTTCAAAGGCCCCTCTTTATGTTGTTATAGTTACTGTGCTGCTTGGTGAGCTCCTTTATTTTCTTCTCATATTTTCCAACATTTATTCAGAAGTTTCTCTATATTTTCAAAGCATTTTCCCTTGATCAGCCTGAATGTAAACATATGATTTTTCACTGTCACAGTTTTCATCAGTGCATGAAATATATTGTCTTTAAGGCTTTCATAATATATATTCCATCCATCTATCCATCATCCAATCTATGTCACCCCATGAGGAGCATAGGAATAGCCTCGGGCTCCTACGCTCCACACGGGGCAACACTACGCTCCACACGGGGCAACACAGGATTGGATGATGGATGGATATAATGTCTAAAACTTATGCAGTAATCCCATGTGTTACATAACTTTTTTATTATAAAAGTCTTCCATGTCAACAGAGTCCATGTAAAAAGAGACTTAAAAACTTTTAGTTTTATAGCAGAATGAAGTAAGAAAATCCAGATTTTTCCCAGGTTCTTTTGCACCATCCACTGATCGGCTGCCATAACCCAAACCACTCCGTTATTATTATTATTACAGTACAGTCGCCCAAAGAAGTGATGTCCCGATTCCCAGTACCTTTCGCTCAGAAAGTGGTATCTGGCAACTGTCACGGCCATGTTATATTTTCTATATTGCACACCGGAAAGAGCAGTATTTGGGTAAACAACACCAAAAAGTAATATATTAGCGTTTTTACCGTGTATATCTCGCATTACGGAAGAGGAAACCACAATACACCAAAGTTGAGGCTTAGCAGTATGAAAGAATGTGAAACGCACTCCCTGTCGCTCAACGGTTTCAGGGTTAAAATTCGGAGAAACTCTTGTAATACTTACTTTCCATTCAAAATCAACAATACTGAAGGAAATATGTCCCATAAAATAAAACCCGCAGATAATCGTAATTTCAAAATCATTAGTGTCATCAAATCAGAAAAATAAACATCTACAGATATATTATTATCCACATTTAATTCTCTATGCGGGATGATATTCACACGGGCAAACCCGTAAGTGCTGAAAGCCTGAAAGCAAGATTGATCAACAAGAAACTACAGCCTATCGGTGCAAGCGGATTATTGCTCTTTATTTAGCAAATATTCCAGTAAGACAGATATACTGGCACCTTAACAGTTAACAGATAGATAAGCAATATAGAGGTAGAACATTGGAAACTTGCTACTGGAGCCCCTCGTAGCACAAGACCAAGACAGACGGATTAATACATGTGCCCCAGAACAACTACTTACCACTTGTGTTGCTATCAAGAAGCAAATTAATCTGTCGGCATTCAGTGACGTTAGTGAAACCAGTGTAATCATAAGTGGAAAACTGGTCATTTTTATTCACACGAAATTCCAACATGTTATAAAACATGTAGGGCAGTTGCATGGAAGAACTAAAGAGGGAGAGGTTGACAGTCAAAAGCATGAATGCAACAGTGAAGATAAAACCAAAAACATTATATTAAAAATAAGGGGGAGTGTGGGGGGGGGAAACTGTGACAAAGGTTGAGACAACCTCTCTCTTCTCTGTTGTGATAATGACTGACGGAAGGCCTGCCGTGTACTGTTGCCAAAGGAAAATTATTGAAATCCGCTAAATTAGTCTCAGATGCGGTAAAAATCCGCCAGACTGAGGGAAATTGACGGAAAAAGAATGGGCAAGACCTAAAAAAAAAAAAAAAAAAAAAAGAAGAAGGGCAAGACCTGAAAAAAAAAAAAAGAGCCAGAGAAATCTAATAATTTTATACCAACTAGACTGCTTTTGAAATCTCTAAATTTAGCGGGAAAATCACTTCATTGGTAACTGCTGGCATGAGTCGTGAAAATGTGCCAGATGTCACTATTTATTTATTTTTTGATTGATCTATTTGAAAAAAAAAAAAAGGCTAAACTTAACAAATATTTTTGCAAGATTATTTTTTTTATTACACCATAAATAATATTTGCAGGGCAGGCAAAGACTGTTTCCGTCTCCTAAATAAACGTTGCCAGACCCAGGGAGTTTTGTCCGAAACTTAAAGAAAGCGAGTCATCACTTCTTTGGGCGATTGTACTTCTATTATTATTTTTACGATTATGAAAATCATGAATGAGATTGTACAGAAACAGAATGCTTAAAGACTTACAAATCATCAGTTATTATAATAAAGTGGTATTTTCCACTGTAATAGTTGATAAATTTCACTGAACTTCACAACCCAACCCATAATAGCACTGAATAGCACAGGATTCCCAGTTTTCATGTACAGTACTATATGGGATGGGTGTCAGTTGACACATTAAACTTCTTTTTCAACTGCAATCCACATAAATGGGATCAGTTTATGTGGATATGAAATCAAGGTGTTTATATATGATGCTTTGCAAATCAAAGCTGTGCCAACAGAATCAGTGCAAAACATGGGGTGACTTTTAAAAAATTTGTCTGGATCTTGGATGTCAAATTGTATGAAAAGAGATTGAGTTTGTGTTTGACAGTCAGTTATAGACCAATGTGTTATTTTTGTTCATGTACTTGAACTAAACATGGAGTGAGAGCAAATTAACAGTGTGTATTGTTTTGGTGTTGCAGTGTGTCGTGAGGGTCTGGAGACATTGTCAGTAGTTCTGGCACTATACCCTCCTGCATTGGAAACCCTGACCAAGGACACACAGTTCCACAAGCTGGTGATGGGGCTTGTACTGGTAGGAGGGGAACGTAGCATCAGACAGTGTGCCGTTGAACAGTTATTGCTAATGGCAACCAAGTGCTCCAACTCTCCACACACTTTAGTGGTCTTCATTGTCATGCTTTTTAATGTTCTCAATGGCTTGAATGGAGAGTATTCAAAGGAATACTTTCAGGTGTGTATACGGTGTTTCACATTTTCGTGTTATCATTATACAGGTCTCTTACGTATACAAATGTTATATTTAGGAATTCCTTGTAAATACTGTACTACTTTCCAGTGAACTCTGCAGTACCGATTCATATGTTAATATGGGGACTTGCAGTCTAGATACAGTCAGTCCTCTCATTTGTATCAGTGCATTGATTGCACCAATCACTTTTCTTTCTTGACTGAGTTTACTACTGGTATTCATTTCATTTACCCATGATCTTTTTTCTATTCATGTACTATGGGCCAAAAAAGTATCAGTGCACAATGTGCATGAAACATTTGGGACCACAGAACAAAGGTCACTGAAATATTAGTGTCTGACCTACCACACGTTGGTAACCCTGATGGAAGGAGGTGTCATATATCACCAACTAGCAATATCCTTTTGCAAACATATAGCAAATGTTATGTTTATATAAACAGACATTGTTCATACACAATGAGACATTGGTAAACATCAGCAGTTGTTTGAATGTTTTCGGTAGGCATCGGACCCCCTGTGCACCGATACTTTTGTGACCCATAGTACATAAGTATCAAACTCATCCACCATGTCAAATCTCTCAGTACATTTCAGTGGGTTAGCTCTTTTCACAACAACCATCACTTTACTTTTATCTGCACTTTGTGTCAAACTACACCACCCGTAGACATTAACAAATTCTGAATGAGACTGAGAAACTCTTGTGACCATGAAAATGACTAGCACAACATCATCTGCATTCATCTTACATGTAATACTTTACTCTTCACCATTCATTAAGCACTTCACCCCATTTTCCACAACCTAATTTTGACCTCTCTGAACCCCATCTGTCTGTATATTGAACACCCACAGGGTCATCTAACACACTTGTCTCAGCAGTACTGATAATGAACAGGACATCAGCACACTCTTACTCCTCTTAAAAACTTGCAGCTGTCACTATTTTTTCATACACATCGTATTTGAGTAAAACCATCAGAATCCTTTCCTGTTCACCTTACCATATCCTTTTTTCTAGGTAATTAAATACACTTAGTACCATACCGTTATTCTCTTGTTTTCTCCAGTGCCTTATAACATACATAAAACTTTGATGCCTGTATGGCATTGTGGTAGTTGCCTTCAGTCGAAGATGGCTGTGAAGTGACTTGTCTTGGTTCAAATCCAAAGAGGTTACTTGAAGTTTTTCTACCCTGTAAATAATGCCAGGGACATAAAGTGGTCTGCTGTGCTTTTAGTGATGAGGATTTAAATAGGATGTCACGAGGTTCTCGTACACCAAAGGCCTGTAGCCCCCCAAAAGGAATATGGACACCCCCCCCCTTTATCTGAGCCAAGTTATTGAATGAGGGAATAGCACAGCAAGCACTATAAAACAGAATGTAAAATGAAAGCATCCATCCATCCATCATCAAATCCTACATTGCCCCGTGAGGAGCGTAGGAGTCTGGGGCTAGGCAAGTTGGTCCTGACATTGAAGATGAGAATGACCAGCCTAACTCATCCCTGAGTAGTATTATGTGAGCAGTAAACCCCAACCACCCCTTGGATATAAACCTTCACCGGCTCAATCCGATTGGAGTTCCGTAATTACCCATTTAACCACCAGGCACCAAAATTTGGTTATATGGTTACCACCCACTGTAGTAAATGATTTTCTGGTGTACAGGAAACCATTTGGCTTGTCACCTAGTGTAGAGTCACCCATAGGCAGAAGGAAGAGGAAAGAATGAAGGAAAGAAAGACAGAAGAGGGAGTGTAAAGTCACCCGTAGGCAGGAGGACGAGAAAAGGGTGAAGGAAAGACAGACAGAAGAGGATGGAAGAAAAAAAGGATGGAGAAGATGAAAGGGTAGACACGCGAGAGCAGCACTACATCGAGTGAGTGGCTGTGAGCGCCCCCCACCTACCACGTAAAATGAAAGCAAGAGCATTTTATTGATTTACATGTTAGTTGAGGGCAAGAGTATTTTGTTATTTAATGATCAAGTTGCATAGACCCCCGTATCGTGATTGTTCAAAAAGTAAGTACAGTAATAACCATTCAATGACGAACATATGATGAGCTGTCCTCGCTACATTAGCTGTTGCTTTTGTCCTAGTGTTTCGCTTAAGCAATGTAGGTAGACATTAGTAATTTCCATGGCTTGAAAGTTGGTTATTTATCACATCAACACTGTATAATCATCCAGCGCTATTTTTTGTTCCATCCACTCGCAGCTGCTATGTGGTCTGCTGAATTGGGCATGTGTGTCAAGTGTGGCTGTGACTGGGGTGGACCGGCTGCTGAGCACGGAGGTGGAGTGGCTGAAGGCGGTACAGTCCAGTGTGGCCCAGCTAGCCCAGGGTGGTCCTGAGACTCCTGTAGATGAGACACTCTTAGAGGGCCACCTCTGTGTAACCCGGGAGCTGGTTGCCTTTCTCCCCCCAGAGAAGAAATATGAAATTGGTGGAGATTCTACCAAACAGATCTTTCTCATTAGGGTAAGTAGCACACAATTAACATTTTTGAAAGCCTTGGCCATGCATGCATGTGTAAGCCTTTTTGCACCCATTGATTTCAGTGAACAATGATAGTTGGTGCCATGTAGTTCTGGCACTAATGATGTGCCACCAGTAAGTTAAGTTGGCCTCTTATACTATGTCTTATTGGTATTCCAAGATCTCTGACACCTGTAGATAAATTCTAAATAGACTTGGAACCAATAGGAATAGTATTTGTTTGAAGTAGCTTGGGTCTATTTAGCAGAAATACTGCCTTTCAGATATTTTAAAAATTTGAGTAACAGTCTCTAATCAGTCCATTTTGTTTTGTTTTTTGAAGGGTCCCACGTGCATACATGCGTCGGCCTTGGTCACCTAATGGCGGCTATCCCTGCTGCTCAGTCTGTGGCAGCTTCCCTATTTAGTCTCTTATCCCTGAGATCACACTTAGTGAACTCTTCCCAGGTCTTTTTTGGGGCTACCTCTTGCTACCCTACCCCTAACATTAACACTTCTCACATTTTGCACCCAATTAGCTTCCCCCATCCTCTCCACATGCCCAAACTATCTCAATCTACCTCTCCTCATCACAACACCAATACACTCCAGTCCCATCCTACCTCTGAACTCTGCCATCGTACCCCCCCCCCCCCCCCCGCCTCGCACTCAGGGATGCACTGCGCATCCCCCCAATCATTTCCATTTCTCTATGTTTGAGCCTGTGAATATCCTCTTCCTTTACTGCCCAGGTCTCACTACCTTACAGCATTACATTCCTAACACATACTTCATACAAAGATCCCTTAGCATGGAGACAGAGCCCTCTCCATGTCAGAAGAGGCAACAGCTCCCTGAACTTCCTTCAAGCACTCCTCACTCTAGCCACAGAGCTACTCCAGCCCCACCTCCAGCACATAACATGTTTCCCAATTAAAACTCTTCCACACACACTAGAGACTCACCAGCAAGTTCAGTCCTTTCACACCTGGCAATCTCCACATGCTCTCCCAGACACACTCATTTCGTTTCGTTTCGTTTTTGAAGGCTCCAACATGCTTGCATGTGTCGGCCTTGGTCACCTAATGGCGGCTCTCCACGCTGCTCGATCTCTGGCAGCCTCCCTATTCAGTCCCTTACACATGAAATCAGTGCCACTACATCTCTTATGCACCCACTTATCACAAACACTGCACAAGGTGGAATTACTTACCACACCCTTAAGGCAGATCTCACATGGCCTCTCCTCTCGTCTTTCACAGCACTGCCTCCAGCCCTAGGTACCATCACTTTTGTTTTATCTACATTTACTCTTAAGCCCTTTTGCCCCATACCATCTCTTCATTTTTGTAAATCTTTCCTCACCTCCCTTTCATTCTCTGCAATCACCACCAAACCATCAGCATACAACATCTCCCACGGGAGTCCATTTCTAAATTCATGTGAGTGGGCTTCACCATAATAAACAACACAAGGCCCAAGACTGACCCCTGGTGCACACCAACATTCACAGAAAACTCATCACTCAAAACTCCATTCGTCCTTACCTGGGTGCGAGCACCCATATTCATGGCCATAACTACCCTAATGTTTACCATCCTTCCATCCATAACTGATTTTTGAAAGTAAATTAATCAATGATAATTTTATATTTCAATAATATGAACATTCTGAAATCATAAGGAACATTTTCACTAGGGTGATAGCAATTCCCCAGTCTTTCCTATCTTTGTAGCCTACATGAAAAATTTACATGTAATCCTAGTGAAAGATATTTTACTGGAGTCTGACAGTTGTGTGATCTGTACGTCAGAACTTGAGATACAGTATGTGGAAGAGTACTGGTAACGATCTGTTTTTGGGACTGTGATGTGTTTTAAGAGTTAATACTCATGTTGTAGACAGCTTTCTGCTGATAGTCCTCACTGAAAGTCTTGGACATGTATTCCAGAATATTACAACTTTTCTGCAGTTGGTACTTGAACAGCAGTAAGTTGGATGAAGCTGAATAACAATAAGAAATAGCAGTGGAACTTTGGTAGACAGTTTTTGAATGGAAGATACCTATAATTGGGAATATGGATTATTATTTTTTTATTCATTTTTTCCTTCCTCTGTTCTGTTATTAAAAAAATAAATAAATAAAAAGAGGTACTTTAGACTTAACAGCAAAACATAGCTAGCTGTACATCTGCAGTACACTTGAGGGGAAGTCGTACAGTCAGCCTAAGAGGTGACGGCGGAGTATCCAGAAGGTTCCGGTCAGTGATAATGGATAAAACTCCTCTTATATCTTTGCAAGAAGACACCTATTACATAAAATTGTAATAGAAAACAATAATAAATGACAAAGTACTTATACATTTCTAAATTGTAAGAAACAGTTTCTTACGATAATAAGAAATCCTAAATGAAATAAATTGAAATTTCAGAACTATCGCTTAAGGACAGTCAGGAATAAGTTGTGGAGTTTAATTCAAGTGTGGTAGTAAGCAGTTATTTTTGGTAGCGTAAGACTGAAAAGGAGAGGCCTTCAGTAAACAATGAAAATCTTTAATTTTTATTTATAAGATATTTACTGTCAGAGTACTAGCAAGTACACTTAGTTAAAAGTAATTTATTTCCATTTTTGTTGTCTCTGTGGATGACGACAGAAAGCAGGAATGTGGTGTAAGTTAGTAGGCTGTTTTAAATGGCGGAGTAATTTATTTCCATTTTTATTGTCTCTGTGGATGACATCAGAAAGCAGGAATGTGGTGTAAGTTTGTAGGCTATTTTAAATGACTCGATCAAAAAGCACGAATGAAGATGATTAATTTATTTGTATTTTTGTTGTCTCTGTGGACGACGACAGAAAGCAGGAATGTGGTGTAAGTTAGTAGGCTATTTTAAATGGCTCGATCAAAAAGCACGAATGAAGATAACTATTACTCACAGACATGCAGCTGTTACACCGCATTTGGCCGTTTTTCCACAAAGAAAAATCTGTGGAAGACATATAAGCCTGAGAACTATCAGTGAATGATATATAAAAGAACCTTGCCAATTTGCTGAGTGTTGGAGCTCCATTGAGAATGCAAACTTGTGTAGTAGTCTAGTATCCTCAGTGCCTGAATGACTGGCCAGAGTATTAAAATGCAGTAAACATATCACGTGTTCAAAACCTCCAAATCATCATTGTCAGTTAGACAGGACATAGCAGTTTATTTAAAAAGGATATTCCAGATTTAAAAGATTGAACAAATATGTGCTTTTGCACTGCACGAGTTTGTAAGCCCAACTTTTAGTCCTGTTTATTGCCTAGTGTAAGAGAAATTGGTATAATCTGTCGTACCTAGTAATTTTGCATCAATAGGGAATAAAGTAGATAATTACATTTATTATATGCTAGGGAGAGACAAGGAATAAGAGGTGATAAGGTATTGCTGCAGCTTTGGGTAGGGTATCCTTACTAAGAATAATTTTTGCAGCACCCTTGTTCCTACACCATCACCATAGAATTTGAAAAGCAAGTAGCGTATTGCTTTCACTAGAATTTTCCTAGATTGGCCTTTGAAACTAGATAATCAGTTTTTCAAATCCTGGGATGTAAACGTGAGCACAGGGATATACTTTGCCCCATGCACTGAGTAACACATTACACATTTAAATCGGGAAAACATGCGTTACAGGTTAGCTTCTAATATATCGTTGCCTCATGTTATTAATTTCTCATAATTCTTAGCATGATATACAGTACTACATTTTTTTTTTTCTTTCTTTTTTTCAATATGGCGTGATGAAGTACAGAATTTTTTACCTCAAATTCAATAAGTTTTCATGGAACGCATGGCAGTGCAGAGTGAAACAATCTGAAACTTTGCCATCACTTCTTGGGGTGACTGTACATGGGGTTTCCTTTTTCTTCTTTTGTGTCCCCATTGAGACCAGGGAGACTACTTTGAATCTGTCCACCCAGTATATGAATGTGGGAAGTTGAGTTGTTAACAATATAATTGGTCCCCAAGTTTACCTTCATTACTCTAATGACTTTTCTTTCCACAGGAACTCGTAGAGGACTTTATATTCCCATTTTCTAAGGTTTACCTTCAGTTAGAGCATGCTTCTGAGATGCCTGCTGAGCAGGTAAGAATCACTGATTCTTTGTATACATGATGCTTCAACTAAAAATTTCTCAGTTGATGTACAAGTCGTATGTTGCATGGCATGCTTTCATGAAAAGGCTTTATATACAGTTTCAAGTGATTAATATTGTGGGAATATGTTTTGTTGCTGAGAACACTTATTATGACAATTTTAAGAATTTTTTTTTACTTCACAATATCATTGCATAATGAGGTATGCTCATGTTCTTGCAAGTACAGTGCAGTGAAAAAGTTTAAGTGTCACTGCAGTGTGTAACTCTAGCTAAGGTATTGTTTTCTTTCATTGTTCCATTTACAGGCCATACCAGTGTGCTCAACTCAACCAACTGTGATAGCTGCATATGAACTCCTAGTCACTTTATGTACAGGCTGTGTACCTAATCTCAAACTCCTAGCAGAAATGCTCACCAATATGTATTATTCCGGTAAGTTCAGTGCATCAGCAGAGGGGATGAATGCCTAATTTTGGATTACTTAAAGGTATTTAGATTTAGTGTTTTTATCATGCTCATATGCAACATCCCTGGTCACCTAATGGCGGCTCTCCATTCTGCTCAATCTCTGGCAGCCTCCCTATTCAGTCCTTTATCCTTGAGGTCACACTCTGTGACCTCATCCCAGGACTTTTTCAGTCTGCTTCTTGCAACCCTGCCCCCAACTCTCACACTTCTCACTTTCTGCACCCAATTGTCAACCTCCATCCTCTTCACATGTTTGCTTCAAAAAATTTGAAACCATAAATCATCAGAGGTACTGGCACAGATGAATCTGCAATAGTTTGTTTCTAATGATTGCCATATATCATGTCTCCTATTTTTACTGTGTATTAAGAGATACTGAGCAAGTACAACACTCAAATTATACAGTATGTTTGATTCATTCTGTAGTAAAAACTTTCACTAATATAGTCCTTTGCTTTGGAGAGCACTATAAGCATACTGGGAAGGCCAGCAAATCCATTGTTTTAGGAACTTCATTATATTTATATATATTGGGTGTGAGTGGGAGGTTCTGCTTCTGTTGGAAGTATCAACAGTGTTGTGTATGTAAATCTTAAGTCAGAATGCAGAGTTAGTTTTCTTGTTTTAATGCCCTATGTAGTGGTGATTGTATTAACTTGTTTTACCTTTCAGATTGTGATGAAAACATTGCTGAGTGGGAATACTTACCTCCAGTTGGTCCTAGACCTGTGAAAGGATTTGTAGGACTCAAAAATGCCGGCGCCACATGCTATATGAACTCAGTCCTCCAGCAACTATACATGATTAGGCAAATAAGGTAGTGAAGCCAGTTTGTACCATCACCATTTTGTACAGTTGGTTGCAAAACCTCACCTTATATTTCACCTATTCTGCTTTTTACTTTTCCTTTCAGATTAATATTCTAAGCTGATAGGCTTGGTATATTTATGCTTATAGATCATTGATTTGTATGATGTGCCAATGAGGAAAGCAATGGACATGCCTGAAGTGTGGAACGATGTTTGTGGAATTGGTGGCAGACTTTGTCTGACTGAACTTCCTGTAAGGTGCATCATGATACTGCTCATAAGAAAAGGAGGTCAAAGATTAATTCATGCATCTCTTGAGGCTACATCTCAAATGAACTCATACTACTGCATTCAACCTTAAAAGACAAGGTGCTTTCTGCAGAATTTTGTAGCCAGAGAAGTAATCGGTGTTCCATTTCTGTGTTAAGGGTTAGTAAATATTTGGCTGTGTGTGTTGTGTGCATAAAATGCTTGTATGTATGGGCGAGGGATGTAGTTGATAGCTGCCACAAATTCCTCAATATTCTCTTTTTCATTACCGTATATACAGTATATATAGCCTGAACTCTCACTCTTTTCAGACATGGTGTACTATTAGTAGAAGGAGCAGCTACTGACCCTGAGGAAGACTTCAGTGGGGAGGAGAGGATGGAACAAGAGGTACAGTAGACTTTGCTGTTATTGTAATGCTGACCTCACACCATAATGCACATGGCAACACAGCATAAGCAGATATTAATTTTTACCTCAGCGGTAGGTCTATGAATGGGAAGAAACCTATGCATTGAAATTGCTGCAGTTCTGGTCCTGGCTTGAATCCTCGTAGGGTCAAAGTCGGGCAGAAACTGTTGTATATTTACAATAAAATCAGTCTTTGTGGTAGGTGGAGGCGCTTATTATCCACTTACTCGATGTAGAGTTGCTTTGGGTGTCTGCCCTTTCTTCTCTTCCTTTCTTCCTCTTGTTTTTTTTCCCCTCATTCTTTCCTATTCCTTCTGCCTATGGGTGACCTTACACTCCCTCTTCTGTCTTTCTTTCTTTCATTCGTTCCGTGTCCTTTTGCCCTTTGGTGACTCTACACTGAATGACAAGTCAACTGGTTCCTGTACACCAGGACACCATTTACTACGCTGGGTGGTAACCATATAACCAAATTGTGGCACCTGATGGTTTAGTGAGTAATATTAAGGCTGTGCAATCGGATTGAGCAAACTACACTCACCGGCCTCACACCGCAAACTGCCTGGGCCCCCGGCTGCACAGCGCAGGACCCTTCCGGTGATGTCATGACTCGTGACGTAACAGGTGTGTGCACACGCACACACACTAACAGCAGTATGCACTAACTCTCTCTTTCTCTCTTCTTAATTTGACAAAAGATTCCAAGGATGGAACTGGATGGTCTATTGGCATCTGATACACACTATGTATCCAATACATAGACTTTTGTGTGAGTACCATCAACACCTGATACGCACTATGCATCCAATACATAGAATTTTGTTTAATTACTATCAAGACCCAGTCTGTGGCCACATACAGATATGTGATGTCTCTTGAAGAATTGTAATCCTTCTAGTCTCAGCTGACTGCTGCACACAGCCGCTTGGTCGAGGCACCTTTCTTGGCGAGACAATCAGCCAGTTGTTGTGATGTATCCACCCAAGATACTTCATCAGTCTCCCCTCGCTCCAACATGTCTTTTAATACAGCAATATCAATGCGTAATCTTCTGTCTTCTACGTTCCTACAGGAGTAAAGGGTATCCACCAGACTCTTGTTGTCGACGAAACACTTTATTTTGATCTTTCCACATCCACAGACCTCACGCAATATGTTGGCGAGATGTACAGCAGTCTCAGCACATTCAAGCAGTGCTAATGCCTCGGCAGATAAGGTAGATTTGACGACCCGCCTGATCTTCTTGTCTGCCAGAATATAGGACATCTTGCCTCACTAGCATCTCTAGGAAGATCAAAGCCTCCCTGAGACCCATTGCCTACAAGGTTGGCAAATGAGGCATCCGAAAAGCACTTTATATGACAGTCCTCGATCGGCCCCATTCTTGGAGTGTATAGCTTCATGTTATCAGTCTTCACCCTTGAGATCACCTTATTGAGTCTAAGCAAATCTGCTACAGTAGCTCAGTTGCTAGTCACAATCAACTCACACACATCAAAGGCAATATCTGGCCGAGTGTGTGTGACAGTCCAGTTGAGTTGCCCAATTAATGCTTGATATTCTGTTTTCTCAGACTCAGACAGCTTTCCTGATTTTACTGCTGCACAATGTCTACTCAGCGTGACTGGTTTCAAAGATGAAGCATACTGGAATTGGTTGAGTGTTATGCTGCCATCAATGTTGGAGATGATATTGAACCCAGCGTATTTGAAAGCTTTTGATTCTGAACTGCCAATGAGGAATATTTGACTGTCGGTTTATCACTTGCTGTTCGAACTCATGTGTACCAGCCCAAAGGAAGTTGTCGACGCAGATGCATACAATGCCTTCAACTTTGCCACTATTTCTCCAAGAGAACAGCGCTGAATCCGGTGATGACACTTTAGCTCCGAGACTCAACAATTGATATTTTATGCGCAGATACCAATGCCTAAAAGCATCACAAAGGCTATAAACAGTTTTCTTTAGTCTCCATACCTTACCATTTGCATATTCAGGCGGAGGACGTAAATGAACAACTCTCTCAATATCGTGACCCTGCAAGTAGGCAGCTTTCACGCCCATAATGTGGCAATCCCACTGGTTGGTGGAGGCCAAAGAAAGTGCCAAATGCATTGCTTCTTTTGAACAAGTAGGCGAGTCTTTTCGGAGATCCACTGTGTCTTCCTCAAATCCTCTGGCGAATAAGCGGGCTTTAACAATAGGCTTTCCATTTTTCAGTTTTTCCGTCACAACCCATCGAACCGTTATGGCACCTTGCCCAACATCATCTACTTCCTCATACACATTATTATTCTGCCAGTTTGTAATTTAATTTTCCTTAGCGCATAATACGGCCTCAGAGTTGAAAAGAACAAGCATTTCTGCGTCATCATCAACCACTTCCCATTCGCTAAAATCCATCAGCAAATCTATCCAATCAATGCTGCCGTCAGAGTCCCTCTTCAGATTGTAGCAGTGTTTGTACTTTCCAGTGGCTTTACCTGCCCGACTTATAATCCTTCCAGACACCAACTCTCCACTTTCTGAATGTATTCCCTTTATACTTTGACCAACAGAAACTTTGGGAAGCTGATTAACCATAATAGAAACTGTGGGAGGCTCATCAATCAGAACCACACCCCATCTTCCGATTCGTCATCTGGTGGATAGTCATTCAACACTTGCGAAGAATCGTCATTAGGCTTCTCCTGGACAACATCGTTCTTCTCATCACTGCTGACACCACCTTCAGCTGTAGTATCTTGCTCTGGCGCTCGCGCTAGACGACACACGTGCACTCGCACTTACACACCACCGTGTCTCACCAGAATTTGTTTCCCATCTCTGCCTATTGCAATTCCGGGACTGTGCCACTCACGACTGTCATTTCTTTTGCAGAAGACTTCATCTCCATTTCGGATGTCGTTTAAGTCACTTGAACGTACGTTGTGCTGCAGAGCCCTAGCCAAACGTTCATCTGATTCAGTCTTTATAAACTCGTCTTGCTAAATGAAGAGCGTTCAAGTTGTCTTTCACAATTTTCGATGGTGATGAAGGTTCCAAGGCTGGAGGATCATTTGCATGCACATTAGGCAGGCCAGGGTTTTGACCAAAAACAAGTTGGTTAGGAGAAAAGCCTGCGTAGTTGGTGAGAGCATTTCTTGCCGATACTGCCCATGCCAAGTCCACATCCAATTCACACTGGCTATCAGCCATTATCTTCCTAACAATGTCACCAATGCCTGCATTTTGACGCACACAGACTCCGTTGCTCCATGGACTCTCTGCAGACATTGTCGTGATCTTGATATTAAAGGCCTCTCCCAGTGCTCGCATTTCCACATTGTTGAATTCACAACCATTGTCTGTAAGAATTTTTCCAGGTGCTCCAAACACAACAATCCAGCTCCGAATTATTCCTTTGATAATGGTAGGCACACACTTGTCCGCGATTACTATCGCATTACAATACCTGGTCGCCAAATCAACAAGGACTAAGAAATAATGCCTTCCCCAAGCTTTCATGTCCATGGCTATGGCTTCGTTAAACTTAGACGCCATGGGCAAACTGATTACGAGTCGGGGCTTGGCTTTCTTGAATTTGCAACAGACTGTACAAGCATCAGATACAGCCTTGATAGCCTGCTCCAGTTCTGAACTTTTAATCCCCGCATCTTTGATCAGTTTAATTAGTTTCGCCGATGTTGGGTGTCCAAATTGCCTGTGAAGCTTCAGAGGCATTTTTTTCTACATCACTCCCAAGAGATGCCAGCGTGATTGTTTCACAAAATTCACAACCTAGTCATAAAGAAATTGGAAGAAAGTAATGGCCTGAAGATGAGGACTTCAAATTATTTTGTAACCTGGTCAATTCCAAAGTTAATCAACATTTTTGCTTTTTTCATGGAACGTGTACTCAACAGCAAGGGAATAACAGTTCACAACATCAGTCACGATGGTTGCAAGCATATTTCCAATTTAGCAGGACAGAGTAACATGTTTGAGGGAAAAAACTGTGACATCATCAGCAAAAGTAAACGTTGAGGATGACGCTTCTTCTCTCACAGCTTCACGTTCATAATCAGTGAGCTCACTTAGATAGCAATTGATCCATTCAACTCCACATACAGTTGTAGAACACCCTGTGTCTAGAACAGCACATCCCTTAGATTCTTCTACTAGAGTCTGTAACTTACCTCTACTAGAGGCATCATCCGCATAGCCCATAAATAACGTCAGATACACTGTTTCAGAATTTTCTTCTTGACTGCTGTTTTTCATATACATCTGGACAGTCGCGTGCCCAATGAAATCTAGAATCACATACTAAACATCTCGCTACCTTTCCGTCAGACCCAAGTGGGGTCTGCCTCCTGCCCGGTGGATGAGCGTTGGGGAATTCTAGCAGATACGGTTGAGTATCGGACACCACCACGACCTCGATCACGTACTGTACCACCCTGCAACATTCTCCGTCCCCATCGAGTACCTAACATAAAACGTTTCTTCACCCCCAACTTCGTCACTCCAAAATACTGGTTTGCCCTTCACCTCTCTGGCAGACATCGATGCATTATTCTGCCCGCCAATTTCACCAGCAAGAATAGATTCAGGACAGATTTCATGTTTTCGTATGTCACCTCAGTTATCGTGGACATCATTAGTTGTTGCTCACTGTCTGAAAGTTTGCATGCAGCTAAGAGCATAAAAGCCATCACAGAATTTGGCAGTGCCATGTCCTGCTTCGTAAATTTGAAATAAACATGCTCAAATTCTGCCACGAACTTACGAATGTTCATATCACCTGCTCTCCTGAAGTTGTACAATTCATGAAACGCTGCATACTGCTGACATCCTTTGTCCATGAGAAATATACTGTCTAATTTTTTCAGCAAGGTCTGAACACCATTCTCTTGTTTCAAATCAGCCGCATCAATTTCTGAAGATGCCACCCTCGCTCTTCCAGACAGTGACAAGTGAATAGCTAAGGCTTGCTTCTCTTTCGATAAGTCTGTCAGTTCGCACCAATTGTCAGTGTCCTTCCAGCTCTCATAAGCAGAATCATTTTCAAATTTTGGAGGCCACTTAGTTGAGCCAGATGCCATTATGTCGGAACTATGCTCTGCTACCAGTATTAGAAGGCAAACTACACTCACCGGCCTCACACCGTGAACTGCCTAGGCCCCCGGCTGCACATGGCAGGACCCTTCCGGTGACGTCTTCACTCATGATGTAACAGGTGTGATCGCGCACACACACACTAACAGCAGTATGCACTAACACAAATTGTGGCACCTGGTGGTTTAGTGAGTAATATTAAGGGGCTGCAATCAGATTGAGCTGGTGCAGGTTTATATCCAAGGGGTGATTGGGGTTTATTGCTCACGTGATAACACTCGGGGACGAGTGAGCCTGATTACTCAAATCGTAATTGTCAGGACCAACTTGCCTAGCCCTGGGGGGCAGCATAGGATTGGATGATGGATGTTTGGGTGTATTCTTTCTGTTTTAATGATTTAGGACACTAAAGCTAATACATAGATTTCTAAAATGGCCTTAATTTGAGCAGTCATTTAGAATCTTCTTTGCGAGAGTCAGGGACAAGCAGTATAAAGTGTTTCAGGTCTTATCTCTTGAATGGGGATGGATTTGGTTGTGGGAGGGAAGAGGGAGAGTGTGGGTGTGGCTGGAAGAGGGAAAAGGGTTAGGGGTGGATGTGGTTGGGAAAAAGAAAAGGGGTGGGGGTGAATGTGGGGTGACTGAGAGAAGGAAATGGGTGGAGATGGATGTTCGTATTATTGTTAGAGAGAAGAGTGGAGGGGTGGATGTGGGTGTGGGTTTGGTTAGGAGAGAGAAGGGTAGGAGTGGATGTGCATGTTGGAAGTATGTGGTTGGAAGAGGGAAGGAGGAGTTTCATCTTCCTGCTTTTCACACTGTGGTCTCATAGCTCCATGTATAAATATTGTTGGTATGGCTGTGTAGCTAAGTCTTTTAACCTGAATTCAAACTTTGCTTTGTCTCAGTTAAGCTTGATAATGTTTCCAGTTGATATTTTTATAGTGAGGTGGATTTTCTTGTTTCTTCAGTTTGTCAGTTAATGGTGCCATTTTTTTTGGTAGTTCTTGCAATATATACTTCTTTTAAAAATGCAGCTTCACATGGTTTAGTAGCAAGGGGTAAAATATGGTAGTATGATAGAAATGCAGTTTATTTTAAACTTTATGTAATGGGATTTTGCTTTTATAAAACTGGATGTCAAAACTGATTTGATAGTACAGTATGTTGTACATATTTTACGGGTAATTCACCTTCTTTTTTCTTTTATTGAGAATAGGTCTTGTCTTTACCATTTAAGGTAAATGATTTATATGGACTACAGCAGTTGGTAGACATATGTCATCTGTGTACCATAAAAACTAATTTCATGGTAGCAATTCCAGTAGCTGATTCAGAGGAGAGATTGAGACAGTTGGTAGAGGAGTTTGGGAGGGTGTGTAAGAGGAGTAAATTGAGAGTAAATGAGAATAAGAGTAAACTATGAGGTTGGTAGATGGTAGGAGAATGAATGTAGTTTTGAACGGTGAATTGCTTGAAGAGGTAGAGCATTTTAAGTATTTAGGGTCACATGTTGCTGTGGATGGAATAATAGATGTAGAGGTGAAGGTTAGAATGAAGAAGTATTAAAGGTGCTGGGAGGAATGATAAAAGTGTTTACATAGGAAAGCAAACAGCAACAGACCTTATGGTCCTTTCGAGGCTGTTTGTTACAGAGTAGACTATGACTACAAGATCTAACTCTACATGCTGAAGGATAAGGATAGTAAAGCAAGAAGGCTCCCCCCACCTCCAAACCCTCCAGCCAAAACTGGCAAGAAAAAGTGAGAAAGACCACCATGCAGCGTGGAAAAACTGACATGGAAATTTCATAGGAAAGGCTGAAAAGGAAAAGCCACATTATATAATACATTATCTATAAGCTACCATTATGAATAACCTGAAAGAGAAAGTAGTAAAATCCCTCCAATATCCGATGTAAAAGAGCCAATGGCATGTCCGAATATTGGTTTTGTCCGGATATTGGGCCCTGAAGCTCCAGCACTGGTCATTCATGACCCTAACCTAACCTAACCAAAATCAGAAAACTACCTTCCTACCTCCCTACTGGACATGTATAGCACTTATTTAGGTTCCTTTTCACATACATAATGCACACAAAGCATGAATTAATTGAATTTTAACCAAAAAATGATGATTTAGAGGTGAGTGAGGCATAGGTGCTCAGAACTTGCCAGCATAGTATAAGTAAGTATCTGACATGGAAATCATCTTTTCTCACATTTTATGCACTAAATTATTGGATACAAAGCATCAAATACAGTAAATGATGTAATATGCTACCAGAAAAATGGTTAGGTTAGGTTAGGTTATGTTATGACCGAACGTGAAATTCACTGCCTTTCACCTTTTTCATAGCTTGTTCACTTAAAAACCATGCATGAAAAAATTAAATTGCAAGCAGGAAATTATGATTAACATTTTTGGTAATTTTTTAACACACTTACAGCATGATGAAAACAGGTTAGGCATGAAATTCTTTATGATAAGCATAGGTTAGGTTAGGTTATGACCGGACATGAAATTCACTGCCTTTCACCTTTTTCATAGCTGGTGCACTTAAAAACCATGCATGAAAAGATTAAATTGCAAGCAGGAAATTGTGATTAACATTTTTGGTAATTTTTAAACACATTTACAGCATGATGAAAACAGGTTAGGTATGAAAATCTTAACGGTAAGCATAGGTTAGGTTAGGTTTGGTTAGGTTATGACCGGACATGAAATTCACTGCCTTTCACCGTTTTGATAGCTGGTGCACTTAAAAACCAAGCATGAAAAATTAAATTGCAAGCAGGAAATTATGATTAACATTTTTGGTAATTTTTAAACACGTTTACAGCATGATGAAAACAGGTTAGGCATGAAAATCTTAATGGTAATCATCTTTCACACAGTTTATGCATGAGATTAATGATATGGAAAGAACAAAACAAGGAATTTTGATGAAGTTAGGGTACTTACGAGAATGATGCCGCCGTCCTCATGTATAACCCACTCGATCATCTCAGACTGACAGTAAGACCTCACACCTGACACCTTAGCACTTCCGGTGCACTTTACACTCACCAGCACTTCTCACAAGCACTCTCCACAACGTTTTCTTTCGCATACCTTGCATCACATCACTTCACTGCACTGTACATAACAGTAAATTCTCGTGTGGTCTAGTGACAAGTCCTGGAGAATTTATTCAATCTCAGCATACTTAGGAGTAAACATCACCTTCCTCTCCACGTTTCGTTTGGTCTTCGAAGCGAAATCAGCTGTGTACTGCTGTAGTTTGTCTCGGGACTTCTTGATATCAAACAAGGTGGAGCGAGAGAGATTGAATTCACGACGAATCCGTGATGTCGGCCACCCGGCGTCCATCTTTTCCAATACCCTTCCCTCTTCTTCTCCAGAGTCAGAACCACTTTCTTCCTCTTCTCAGGTGGCAGGGCCATCATCACACACATGAAGAAGGTGAAGAGCAGCATCAAGCCCTGTAGGAGGTAGGGTATCACCACAAAAGCAATCACTTCGGCCACCATTGTCGGAGCTGTTCATGAGGCAGGAACTGAGTGGGAAATGGGACCAACAGCGAGGCGCCACACGCGTAAACACAGCCGATTGGTGCACGCGTTAAGTTCAACCTGATGCGGTCCAAAAAATTCGGATTTTTCCCAAATTTTTTGGCATTTTGGGGGTTGGGCAGCCCACGATATCCGAATAGTGAGGGTGTTCGAGTATTGGGCATCCGAATAATAGAGGGATTACTGTACAATTAATAATCAAATAAATAAATAACGCATGACACTATGTATGGATACACTGAGTTGACAGGGCGTCTGCGGACGATGAGACTCTGTAGACATAACAACGTGAATACAGTAATCCCGTGGTCTCAGTTGGACTCTGCGGGAATTCAAAAGAAACCGATACACGTGAATATAGCTAATAATCCCGTGGTCTCAATTGGACTCTGCTGGAATTCAAAAGTTACAGATACACATAAATATAGTGATCCCATGGTCTCAGTTGGGCTCTGCGGGAAGAAACTTAAAACATTATCACCGTGCATATATTTGCATTTAGTAAATTGATCCAGATTCTAAAAGAGTAGAATAAAATAAAAATTTATACAAGTGTTTTATTCAGGAGTAAACATTGTAAGCTGGGGGTTAGACGACAAATATTTATCCAGGCGACCTTTAAAGGTTAGTACTGTATTACAATTTACTACATTGGAGGGCAGTTTATTCCATATATTTACGACTCTATTGAAGAAGAAATGCTTTGCTTCATGTGAGTGGAATCATTTGCCAATTATTTTATGCCCAATGCCTTTCTAGTATAATTCGAGTGATCAACTATGAAGTATTTATTAACAGCCACGTTATCTTGTCTCTTTACATCCATTTGCTTGGAATGGATGTAAAGAGACGGCTGTTTGAGGATGTAATGGTGCTGACTGCATTATATGAGCAGAAATGTGGAATATGGATGTAACAGGGAGGAGGTGTTTGAATGTATTGGAGTTAAGGTGTCTGAGGAGTGTGTGTGGAGTGACGTATATAGATAGATTGATAAATGAATGGTGAGTTGCTTGAAGAGGTAGAGCATTTCAAGTATTTAGGGTCACATGTTGCTGTGGATGGAATAATAGATGTGGAGGTGAAGTTTAGAATGAAGAAGTATTAAAGGTGCTGGGAGGAATGAAAAAAGTGTTTAGATGTCATTCGCTTGGAATGGATGTAAAGAGACAGATGTATGAGGATGTAATGGTGCTGACTGCATTATATGAGGCAGAAACATGGAATATGGATGTAACAGGGAGGAGGTGTTTGAATGTAATGGAGTTAAGGTGTCTGAGGAGTGTGTGTGGAGTGACGTATATAGATAGATTGATAAATGATGAAGTGTGAAGGAGAACTGGAGTTATGCAGGAGATGGTTGAATGAGTTGAACAGAGTGTGTTGCAATGGTTTGGGCATATGGAGAGAATAGATGAAAAGCGATTGGTGAAAAGATAACTGGATCAGATGTGAGAGGTGCAAAGCTGAGAGGAAGACCACGAATAGGATGGATGGACAACGTGAAGAGAACCTTAGTTGCGAGAGGGATGTCTGCAAAGCATGAAAGAGTGGTTGCGTGGGTGCGTGTTAGGGATGGCTGGAGAGAAATTGTAAATAAATGAATGGTGACATGGCCCTGAGGGGATATACTCCCACATTTGGTATGATCAGCTGATCAGGTCAGGTGCGCGTAAGGGGATGGTTCCATTATGATGTGGCAATGGTAAACCAGCTGTGCTGTCGGGCTCTGCTGCAAATGTCACTGTTTGCACTGTGCAGTTGACCCTTGTGTGGTGTGGTGCATTAGGACCTGTCCCTTCTCCCCTTGGGGCTAAGATATGAGTAAATATGTGTGCGTGAATGAGTAAATTGGGATTGTGTCATCCCCTCTCGGCTACCCCCCTTTTGGGGGAAGCAGCCTAGGTACATAGATAGATAGATAGATAGCAATGCCAGTGCATAATATGTGTTGCTTGCTTAACCTGACAGACAAACCTTGATGGAAATGAAGAGGATGCCATGAATAGCAGTTCCAATGAAGAGAGCAGAAAAGAATACCATATAGGAATTCTCAAGCAGGTACAAGCCATCTTTGCACACCTTGCCTGCTCCAAATTGCAGTATTATGTCCCAAGAGGTCTCTGGAAACATTTCAAGTAAGTTAAATATTTACAAGTAAAGTTTCTGTGTGCTGATTGGTCTAATGGTAGAGCTCTTGAGTAGGGAGTGAAGGTTGTACATCATATGGAATCAACTAGAGGTTTTTATGTTGTGTAAAATGTTGCCAAGGAAGTGCTGATTAGTTAATTTTGTACCCTTAAATGATCTAGGCCATTGTGGCTTAGACTTAATTCCTGTACACTTGGGTAATGGATAATTTGTGACTTTTTTTTTTTTTTTTTTTAGCTATAGAAGCGATAAGAAATATTGGATTACACTATGGTTTACTTATGGTGTAGCATTTATCATACTGCAATAGCCATTATCTGTCAAGGAGTACCGAGGAGGGAGGTAAGTACCAGATATAAAAATATTGATTGTGTCACATTGAACATAGCAGATTTCAGTGGATGAGGAATATTTTGAGATATAAAATGAGTTACTTCAGTAACATTTTCCAACTGTGACTATTCATTACCACACCATATTCATTATTTAACAGTCTGGAGTAAACCCTGGGCCCCTACACTTGTAATTTGGAATATCAGGATTAGATAATAGATTAACAGTATCAGAGTAAATTGGTCCTGCCACTTGCTTCCTGTGATTCATATATATATATACAGGGTGATTCTCGAGTTTCTCCGGAAACTCTGGGAAATGCAAGTTTATGCAATTCTAAGCATAAAATACTCTATAAGTATAGGCATTTAATGTAATGGTTTACAAGTAGTGAAATTTTCAAATCTGACAGATGTGAATGTGAGGTGGCCAGGCTGGTGGCGGTCTTGCTGTGTTGCCAGGTTACTGAATTTTCTTTTAAATTTTGCACATTTTTCTCGTTCTGAATGAAACTATACTTTCATTAGTCGTCAGGTAAGTAATAGTTCTACATAGAAAAGTATGTCACTCTAAAGTAACAAATAAATCTACTATTGAAGGAGTAAACGTGGCAAAGATGCAATACCAGTGACACTCAGAGATCAGACTGACAGTTTCCCGCCAAGTGCTAGCGAGTGTGGTAGGCCTATTTATTACAGGGACGGTTTCACCCACATTTTGCTTCAATGCCATTCGCTTTTACAAACGTGGAGTATGCAGATATGATTTTTATCTATGGGTTCTGCAATGGCAACGCTGAAGCATCACCAAGAGAATACAGACGGAAATATCCAAACAGGAGCCCAGATGCAAAAGTTTTTTTACCACGTCTACATGGAGAGACAAGTTGAAGTACGACGCATAGTAGGAATGGTACATTGCAGCCCTAGCATCAGTACAAGAAGAATTTTATCCCGACTTTGTGTTCCACAAGCGAAGGTATGGAGGACATTAAAGCGGGAAGGTCTGTACCCATATCACATAAAACAAGGTTAGCATCTACAACCCAGGGATTCTGCTCAACGACTTTATTGCTGTACTTGGCTAGCAGATCATCTTCAGCTGTGCAAGTACATTTTATACACTGATGAAGCCATATTTACCCGCAGTGGATCACATAATACTCGTAATGCACATTAGTGGTCAAAAGGAAATTCCAAGGAGACAGCTGAACGGAACTTTCAACACCGATTTTCAGTTAATGTGTGTTACAGTATGATTGACAACCAGCTGATTGGACCTCATATCTTTGAAGGGAGGCTTACAAGAGATGTCTATGTTAATTTTATCAGAGATGAACTTCCCTTGTTACTTAAAGATGTGCCTCTGAAGACAAGGCGACGTATCATTTTTGCATGATAGGGCGCCTCACATTCACATCTGTCAGATTTGAAAATTTCACCACTTGTAA